>JAUMHH010211403.1:0-12712 GCA_032359455.1 Chlamys rubida | reverse complement strand
TTCCGCGCTATCACAAGGAGACAAACACGAACATATCACAGCCTCCCAAAACACACACGCATACACTACACGCATGCGTCTTGCACACAGGGGAGGCCGTCCTTAAATGGCCATAGCTGTTGATAGGACGTTAAACAATACTAAACCAAACAAAACCATTCAACGACTGTCTCCCTCAAATTAAAATAATTATTGAAGAAGTTTCCCCTAATGGTCTGTTTTTTTTATTATATACATAAATCGCATATCAACTAAACTAAACCAAACCAGTATTACATTGCGTCTTGTGGATACTACAGTTTCAAACAAAGCTTGTTGCTGTCTTTGGAGAGAAAGGTTTACAACCAATCCAATGTTGAAATATCGTATGACTTTAATTTAAAATGAAGACCATTGTGCCAACACTATTCTCTGTATCAAAACACCTCAACCAGGGATACCTAACGTTAATACTTGAGTTGATAAACATGCTCCTATCCAGAAAAGTACACTAATGTGCCCAGGAATGTCCGCATCTGTCACAGAAAGTAATTATTTCCATGAAGGTATTAGCGATCAAATGAAGGTCTACTCGACGCACATAGTCGAGTATACGTAGACACATAGACAATCGGAACAGTTGGAAACTGTATTGCCTACAAGACGCAATGAAATACCAGTAAAAAGATTTATCAAATCGATAAGTTCCGATATTTCACTGGTAAAAAATGTAAAACATATTTCGGGTTGTGATAAAATTGTCTATATGCCATTAACCTTAGTTTTAATACCATCAAACGTTACGCGAGTTTGACCAAGCTAACCCATGCCAATCGCTCTCCTGTCCATGGCCAAAGCAATCATCGATTAATCGAGGCTTTTATATAGGCTCTGATTAAAATATTTGCTTTATTCGTCTGCTATCAATTCAAATGGATCATCAACAAATCGACGAGGAAATTAAAACATTGCTTATAATACAATTGTCAATGTGTACATATTGGTGAATGTCATCGGCGCGAGCATCAGTACTGATGATGCTTAGATAAATATTGTTTGCAACAGAAACTCAATAAATCTCGTCGTCAAACAGAATAACAGATGATTGGTAAACGAACTGATTTGTTAGAACGACATGATGTATTACTGTGGTACATGTTCCCAGTAAAATCAATCACAACTTATATCATTGAACACCATTTTGATCTGCTGGAGAAAACTGCGCATTGAACATACACTATTTTACAAACTTTCTACATGAACTTTCAGAAATATTTCTAACTTTTCATGATAAGGTTCAAATACCAATCGTTGTAATTGTCTTCTACCCCTAAATCTCGGATCTGAGGGGAGATTATTCTATGTAACCTGCCGGAATGACCTGCTCAAACCGCCTTAGGTCGTTGGCGCCATGTTTCGTCTATGAGAGACATCCAAAGTATAACACAGGAACCGAACAGACAAGGAGATTGAGCATTTAAGAAGGAAGCAAATCACAGACGACCTAGACCATTTTTTACTGACGTAAAATTATGTGTTCCACTGGGATTCGCTGCCATGATGGATTTTTTGCTGAATCTCCGTCACATAAAGGCTTAATCCATATGGGAAATATTATAACACAGAAGAATATAGTCTTCAAATATTTTAGTCTTTGGACGTTTTGAATTAGGATGGCAATTTGTTTCATATTAAAAGATTACTATGATTTGAATAAATATCACATTTTTTAAAAGAAAGATGGATATCGCGTTCATCCTGAACCTCACATTTGTTGTAATTTATCAAACGAATATCTACGCCTGCATACAGAATCAGGACTCCTAAATTAACGGCGCACTTTTAAATGGAGAAAAAGTCCGGGATTGTTTCCGAGCTATACAAAAGGGGTTCCGAATGACAACTGCATTGAAGGATGAGCCGCATCACAAAGAACAATGTATGGCCTTTATTGTGAAAACTGACAGGTTTGGCGTCTCTGAAATTTCCCCCTCTTCCCATTCCGAGATTGGAGACGCCATACGAACTCATCTATGTTCACCATAGATTGACAAGCACATTCAATAAAGGATCCCTGATTCACACGTCCTTTGGAACATGTTGACCATAGGAATTATATTGAACGAGGAATATATAGTGATTTTGAAAGCAAATTCAAGGCATTGTCATATTTTTCAAAATGTACATATAAGGAGGCAGGACCCAAATCGGATCACTCGTTACAAAAATACTTTAAAATCAATTAATGCGTCAATACTTCTATTATTTCAAACTCCGAAGATCGTCATAAAATGTGAAAATGCTGATAAAGAAATGTTTATTTGAAGCCCTAAATATTACAAAATTCAAGCTGTGCTCCGTTTTGGGTACTGACTTTGCAAACAAACGGAAACGTTAATTGGTGACGTCAGAGTGTTCTATAAATATCTCGCGTGAACCCTGTCGTTTATTTCGTTAATAAAAACACCCATCGATAGTCGTCTTCAGATACAATCATAAACTTACATAATTCATCCGCTGAATTTTCAATGAATGAAGAAAATAATGGTTTGGTGATCCATTTTGGTTTCTGTCACCATATATATATATAAGACCATTTAACAACAAAGAAGGATCGTTAATTCGGTCAGTACACCATGTCAACATCGGGAACTCTATTACTTATACAATACCAATACACACTCTGTATGCAGATATATCCCCTTATTTAACGGTGTAACGAGGCAAATAATACCGCGACAATATTGGTCGTTGTTATCTACAGAAATAAATACTGGTATCAATAGCACGATTGTGATGACATAATGACAATATGTGTATTACATCACGTATGTGTACGAGTGCTACGTCACGGCCCCAACGGGCTTAGTATTATGACACACCCTTGTAATACTCCAACGAGTGTTTTAAATGTCTTAACCGAGTTAAGTCAGTCCTGGTTTGCGGTCAAACATCTTACTCAATAGTAAGGGAAATCTGACTATTTATTACCTGTAAATAGTTACCGGTGACGTCAGCATTAGATGTAACGGCACGTGCACAGGTGTTGCTGATTCAAAAAATCTAAGATTTCTCAAAAATGATAGTCATTCGTCTATCTTTAATTTTTTTTTTTCATTCGGTCCCACCTTTTAAAATACTTTATGTGGAAAGGTATAAACATCTTAGAGTCCTCTGTGTTAATCGCATCATGATCAAAAGATTACATGTAGCAAGATATTCAACTGATGAATTATTAAGCTACACAAGGCCAAAGTAATAAATAATAAGCTTAATTTAGATTCTTTGGAAATAAATCATTACATGGTGAACGTGCTTAAATTTATTAGACACGTTAAAAACAATAAACCACAAATATCTCTATTTTTAGTTGTTTTAATTTAAAACTCTAAATCATTTTTTTACGCGACCTGCGCGTGTAAGCAAATAAGTAGTTAGGTAAACTAAATGATGTTCATAAGGAATCAATTCATCTCGGAAAAAACTTAATTTAATATTTAATTTGATATAAATTCTTCTATTAACAAAATGTTGTAAAAATCTGAAAACTGTTCACAAGGGTCTTCTGTAAAGTCAAATAACACCTAGATCAAAACTTTCATCTAAAATTCGTGACAAATATTGTTAATTCGCCTTTAAAATATCACTTTATCATTGTAAATATCGACAATATGAACAACTATATAAAGTTAAACGTCCTCAAGATGAAGTAGTATCTTACAATGATCTTGGAATATTTCCTTTGACCTTCGGGGTATATTTTCGAATGTTTCCCTCGACCTATAGAGAATGGAGGCTATATATGTGAAACCAGATATTGCATGTTTATTCTTTCGCTAACTGTCAATGGTTTGGACGGACGAAATGAACCCAATCATGATGTGTTGATATGAGTTTATTCCATGTGTTAATTTCAAGACAAACGTCTTTGAAGGTTTTCCAGAAGGTTTTATTCAAACTGTAAAGACCATTGATTGATTATTTGCAGTATATTCTCTACAAAATAGGAATTCCTACTGAACAGCTGGTAGTCGTGGGATTCCACATACATATGTATGTAGATATCCCCTATCAGCTAAACACAGTTGTTAACACATTACGCCAGTGTTAATGCATTATTGTCTGTGCTCCCACAGTAAACAAGACATTACCATGGTGATTTAACGAAACCCGGATCTCCATTAACGACAAAATGTTACTAACCCGCAGTTTCGTACAAATCTCCTGTGTCTATTATGCATAAAGCTCAAACCAGTTGAAGATAAACGACATTAGGGTTCCGTTTAATACGAAACTATCACGCTCTTTATCGCATCAATATTATTTCGCTCTTTACAAAGAAATCAACAAATCTCACCACCAGTACAAAATGTATATATTCTAAAAGGTGAAATAAGGACTTAGGGAGCGATACATTAACGGTCTATGTAGCGAGGTTGATAAAACACATTGGTCATTATCTACATTAATGGTTCCTGTTTATCACCATTGTTTTCAAATTATTACCAAAGTTTCCACTACAGAAAGAACCCGTATACATTATAATGATTCGGTGAGTTACCATGGGAACATTAAAAACCAATACACAAACATTTTTTGTGATGTTGTGTGGAACATCTTTCATCGTATAAGCCTTGTTGTATACTTTAACAATCATGACTGATAAGGAGTTGTTTCAATACTGTTTCTCAGAACAATCGAATCCGCATTGCAGAATAGACTAAAACCCTTGTCGCATCAGATGACGCGATATGTGTGTACTATCATGGGAAAAACGAACTATTTCATCCAAATTTAGAGTACGCATTTTTTTACACTGTATAAAAAATGTATCTAGGGATCCACGGTCCCGAAATGATTTAGTTGGTTTTATAGCGTTTAACGAATTTTAAGTTTTTTAACTTTGTGTAATCCCATTTGTATTTTGCAAATAAAATATGTTTAAATCAAACGTCCTATTAATTAACAGCTAAGGTCTTTAAGGACGTGGGAATGTTTTAGAAATTGTTTTGTAAGCAATGTGTATATACGGACGTAAACGTTTGGAAGAGTTAAAAATGAACGTTCATCACAAACGGGTGTTACGTGCACTTTGTTATGTTCAATGTTCTCTGCTAAAGGGGATATAGAGGAGACCAACTATATCTACTGCCTCAATTACATCAGAAAGACATATGTTTCCCTTCTATCTCCCTTTTTTACGCTTTTAGACCGATATCTACCCTGGCACACGTATCGTTAATTGACGTGAGGCTCTGTAGGGCCGTAATGTGTTGATTGCGCGTTTCGATATTTCAAAATAAATAAACATTACTGTTTCTAACATCGCAGTATGACATGTTCTAAAATGGCGGTCTCACATGTTCTAAAATGGCAGGTCCTACATGTTTTAAAATGACGGTCTTACAGGTTCTGAAATGGCGGTCTTGCATGTTTTAAAATGGCGGTCTTACATGATCTTAAATGGCGGTCTTGCAAGTTTTAAAAAGGCGGTCGTACAGAATCATGTTTTAAAATGGCAGACTTACATATTCTAAAACGGTGGTCTTACATGATCTAAAATTGTGGTCCTACATGTTTTAAAATGACGGTCTTATATGTTCTAAATTTGCGGTCTTGCAGGTTCTAGCATGGGAGTCTCACCAGGATATCAAACGACGTAACACCTGCTCCTGACGTATACTGTTCTTGATTTATAACCTATGATAATGATGCACACATTGTGTGAAATTGGTTTTGATAACTCTGACACAAATTCCTTGAATCCTCCGTAATTTATGATCTACCTTAACGTATTATAAACGCACCCACGAGACCCGGGCTATACAATAGCTCCACCTAGCGACATATCAGATATTCACAACATTTCAAATATCAGACGAAGCTGATTTACAACCATTCTTTCAAATCAACAAATCCGGCTTGTTAAAGAAATAAATAAATTGAATAGACGAAATGAAATAAATAAAACGTTATCTACAAATGTCAAACTATGAATGTTGAGCGACATTCCGACGCGATACGACAGGGAAAGGATCGACCTTAGCGGTTCAACGGTGTTTACCAGGGTTTTGTTCGGACGCAGGTCATCGAGATTATTTCTGATCGTTTGGAAAATGACTTAAATTATTCAATCCCCTCTTACATCAGGTACTGATCCGAACAGTAAACACCAGAGGACTCCTTCAGGACAGGCCTATGTCAACTGTTGGGGTCAGTGAATGGCTCCGGCTTTGGTGTAAAGTTAAAGGACATTAGTCATGAGGGCCTATATTGTATGTAAAATTAGCCCGACAAGTGGGGCTACTTCTGATATCTGGATATTGATAGGGGTGTGATTATTGACCTCTGACATCTTATTTGCATACTACTATTAGAAATTGCGTACACATTGTCGATGGTCCACATGGAGTTAAGTCCCCTTAAATAATGACACGTACAATATTTGAGCGAATCTTACTTTTTTTTCTTTCTACGTATATGTAGCGCCGACAGCCCACTGGTATTTCCTGTATGTAGCGCCGACAGCCCACTGGTATTTCCTTGATTTAAACATATTTTATTGCCACAAGGAAATGCAATAGGATTGGGCACAAGTTATTTCAACATTATTAACGCCCTCTCCCAAAACAATTACAAATTACAAAATTTGGCAAAGAAAAGTGAAGGTCAGTAAAAAATTATAACAGTGGTAGCATTGTTCTCCGAGCCAAAGATAACAATATTTTACAATTCATTAATTGGTATTTCCTGTATGTAGCGCCGACAGCCCACTGGTATTTCCTGTATGTAGCGCCGACAGCCTTATGTTATTTGTTGTATGTAGCGCCGAAAGGCTATTTTTTATTTTATTTCTTGTTTGTAGCGCAGACATCCTACTTTTATTTAAATTCTTGTATGTAGGGCCTAGCGCCGACAGTCTATTGTTATTTCTTATATGTAGCGCCGACAGTCTACTGTTATTTCTTATATGTACCGCCGAAAGGCTACGGTTATTTCTTGTACAGTATAGAGCGCCACAAACATATTCATATTCTCTGTTATTTCTTCATTTCTCATGCATCTTGTTCACTGGATCAACGAAATGCTTTATTCTACAAAAGAGACTTGTCTGTTAACGAATCCCAAATGAGTATCGTGGGCCTAATCCCGGGGATTGAGCCCCGGTCATTTCAATTCATCGTCAGTCTGTAGCTAAGCAATGGAGCAAACCGCGTTTCTAGTGAAAAATACGAAATGATATCGAATAAACACCAAAACAAACAACAATTCTTCTGCCAGTGCGCTGGCCAAATTGTGGGTAAAGTGTGGGCTAGACATACCATGTACATACACACAATGAGGCCTTATGATAATGATTGAGATACGATCTGTAAACGGCATTCAAGTGATCCCTTGTTAACACTTATCTCGTGTTCTGTGTAGAGAGCAACTAATTTGAACGATGTTCCCCAGCTTTCTTGTCGGAACACTTTCCGGATTCTAGATTGACCTACACGCTTTTTGTATTAGTTCGCCCTGGTAGTTGGAATCGTTTCCGGTTTATGCTGTCGCACTTCCGTATCTCCAGGTTGACGTTAGAGTGCAATAGTACTTTTTGGAGTTAGGAAAAAAACAACACCGTCAATCATCATTACTGGCCAGGAATCCTCACAACTGGCGGAGGAATGTACGCAACATGGCGTGTACGTCCATCTTGTTACTTAGTCAGTATCCATAGCAAGCTTGATTACCGATATCCTCGCCGGTATTTTTTCTAACCGCAGAAAAATTATGACAACTCCAGAGTTCATCTATCCCCTAATCACCATTTTTGACCCTGCAATTAGTACATTTTAATTCAACGAAATATTCCAAGATGGTATAATTTAAAAAATGAGACAGTACTCGAAGAAACACCAGACTCTATGAGAAGTTAGCCATTTTGATGTTATGTGGCTTTAAGTATGTTTGATAGTCACGGATTAATTATAGATTAGGGTAACATCACAGAACGACCGCCAGTAATATACCCTCTATATGTCTTTTTATTTGTAAATACAATGTACCACAATGTTAAGGCTAGCAGACAGCGAGAAAAAATTTATTATGATTTGTTTTTATTCCATAACTAATACTTTACTTACAATACCATATCATGTAAAACATAAAATAAAATTTTGTTTATTGTACAACAATTATGGAACATATTTTATCAATTTTAGTGAAAGTTTTTCCCTGAACAATTTATAATCGCGAAGAAGAATAACATGTTCACTCCAGAGGTGTTTTTCGGAGTTGGAGTATTCTTCAGATTCACAATATATAATAATAGACTATGACACAACAGAACTTCCATGGTTTAGATTTACTCCCTTTGTCAAGGTATGCGGCCTTCATTTTGATGCTATGCATTTAAAATCATGCTCGGATGGTAGCGCGCAGAATAATTTTTAATATGAGTACCAGGAGATACCCCATATCGACAGGCTGATGACAATACATTTTCTTGTCCGATCGGGTAATCGAACCCCAGAAACTTGTTACAAGTAAGTGTGCTACCCTCAGCACCACCCGACTACAGCACCCAAGAAATAATCGACTGACGGAAAGAGTTTTCATTTTTATATTTCCGTCTTGTGATATACCAGTTTAAAAACCCAGAAATAGACAAACGACAGAATAAGAAAACCCAGAAACGGTGATATACGAAGGCGTGGAGCTTAACCGGCTAAAGATTTACGTAACGTTGGCTCTTTCTGTCCCTTTAAAGGGTTTTAGATTTGTCACTGGATGTAAAGTTATAACAAGTTTTACTGCCGTGCAGCTTTAATCCTTGAACTGTGTCTGATGATGTAATATTACAGATAGATGTTATAACTTACCCGATTAGCACACTTACGCGCGGCGGGTGTTTTTTTTAATAAAATCATAATTCATGTAGCATTACATCACGTAGCTGTAGGGTTGTCCAGAGTTATCACCCTTTATCATGGCTCCCTGCCACTTCCTGTTGCGCAGTTCTCATTAATGACAGAGTAATCCGCGGCTAATCCATCACAATTTACCCAAAGCTGGATATTTTTTGCTGACCACATGCCGTGATGGTGCGAAAATTATCAATATTTGAACACGGTGAGACGGGTAGTAGGGAGTATTTGATTCGTAAAGTCAGCCACTCGTAAACGCCAGTAGCACACGTACACGGCACTACAGCTCATACGGGATTACGTGACATAACATTTGTTAAGACTATTTTTTAAATTGACAAGCCATGTTTTGTATCAGCAGATCTGAAAAATGTTGTTTATCAAAAAATACTGGAAACATTACATTGCATTTTTTTTATCAAGTCACATTTGTTGTATACATACATGTATAACGCCTTTAGTACATGTTTTCAAAAGCAACAGGGATCCGAGAATATGTTACAACAGCTCTTGGACCCCAAATGGTAGTATACTAGTATATACCATAAATGAGGTTTTCATGTTAATCGAGGGTTGATTGAAACCCCTTAACCACCTAATATTACTCTGAACACATCAGGTTAATCAGTTTCCCCAAAGTTCAAAGAAATCAAGGAACACGTATGCTTATTTTCGGGTAGTGTATTGAAGTTAAAAAATGGTATTTAAGATCAAATGAAGCCCTGATTAACGGACAACATGGAAAGTAAACATCAAACGTCAACATATAACGTCAGGTTCGTGACAACACACAAGGTAGATAACCCAGTGGTACACTACCCGTATATACATGTAAGCCTGGGTAAACATCAAACAATACATGTACCACTAAATCGGCTCAAAAGACAAAGTTTAGGAGATCTGTGAGTACAGAAAGTATAGAACTGACACAAACAAAATACATAAAGTTATACATGTATCGTAAAAATATACATGTTTACCTTGTTCTGAATTCACTAGATGTTCAGAAATTATCAGGAATGGAGTCGATTCGAGGTTGAATATGAAAGTAAGTATATCTTGAATAATAAACGAACAACAATTAGAACACTGTGAGCGTTGAAGTAGCTGTAATACATGTATATCAACCAAAATAGCATATGGACAACGCTGTACAATTTATTTGAGTACATAAAACGCTCTGGTAACAGGTAACCCGCTGATGATAGTCATCATTAGATAGCAAATTAAAATACCTATTCTTATTCATAAACGTGGCTAAAGACATGTACCACGAACGGTTATTTGAGTTCTTGCTTGACAATGCAAGAGAACGCAATTTTGGATGCCCGGCAGAAAGATGTTGGTAAGTGCACCGTGCTACTTCGCAAGAAGCAAGCTCACTGTAGCTACATATGTAGTGTCATTCCGCAAGAAGCAAGCTCACTGTAGCTACATATGTAGTGTTATTTCGCAAGAAGCAAGCTCATTGTAGCTACATATGTAGTGTCATTTCGCAAGAAGCAAGCTCACTGTAGCTACACATGTAGTGTCATTTGGCAAGAAGCAAGCTCACTATGAAATTAAGCAATATGCAATATAATGAACCGCCTTACTGAAAATGTCAATGGCCAAACATGACACATGTACAGGGCGGTCATTTATTTTTGTTATCTCTGGTCATCTCTGACCGCAGTGAATACACTTGTTCATTATAAAAAAACTCGCCGGTAACAAACAGGCAACAAAAAGTGCAGTTTTTTTAGGACCTCAAATAACACCACCTAACATATTTCACCATAATGTCTTTTTTGTTACCCAGCCAACAATATTCTTTTAACTTTTACAATCAAACCGATACATGGGCACATTTATGGTTGGAAACATACAAGGGCAGTGCACTCAATTTCATGTCACGGCAGATTGGAAATATATTCAATGCTGATGCGAAAGGATAGCTATTTCAAAGGAGAATATCTTACGATTTTCTACCGTGCCGATAAAATGTAGATAACATCACAAAAAATAATGTGCAATCTACCTTAGATAGGTATAGGAAGTCGCTAACCGAAGCTTTTGTGAATTTAAAAAATATAAGATGCATTTCTTAGCTACTGTATACACATACAGGAATTGAATATATAAATAAAGAAAATTATACTTTTACTTTGATAAAATCTCAGAAACTTGGCATAACACCAAAATAATTAATCTATCTTTCAAAAATGTCTTACACAATTTCATGTTAGATGTCTCAATTACCAAACCTTGTGAAATTCAACACGTTGGAAATCGTAGAGAGGATCACAGTACATTTACTTTGTATTCCGTGGAATCTGTTTTTAAATCTTTTCCAAGACAAACATCAAATTTAATCAATGTTAAAGATATGTTTTAAGTTTCGAAAAAATACCTTATAATATTGGTACGGTTGGAAACAGGTATGGTTAACTGCCTCGTTTACGATATTAGGCGTCAATGAGGTTGGAAAACCAAACAAAATGTTACTGAAAATACTTACTAATAAAATCTAGACCTTACTTATACAATCTAGACCTTACTTATAAAATCTAGACCTTACTTATAAAATCTAGACCTTACTAATAAAATCTAGACCTTACTTATAAAATCTAGACCTTACTAATAGACCTTACTAATAAAATCTAGACCTTACTAACAAAATATAGACCTTACTAATAAAATCTAGACCTTACTTATACAATCTAGACCTTACTTATAAAATCTAGACTTTACTTATAAAATCTAGACTTTACTTATAAAATCTAGACCTTACTAATAAAATCTAGACCTTACTTATACAATCTAGACCTTACTTATACAATCTAGACCTTACTTATAAAATCTAGACCTTACTTATATAATATAAACCTTACTCATCCGACCCACCAAGTATTTTTTGTTCTAAAATGAATGAAATTCACATTCTAAATCCGATACGTTTATTACTACACTTAAAGGGAGTTCTCTAAATTGTTCCAAATTCAGTAATAAAAGGCGTGTATGTGCCGTTATGTACCGCTGGAAACGTGTTAGTTATCACCAAGTATTCACGCTAACAAGAACACATGACGAGCGAGTTATTAGCGGATAGGTTTTATACAACACCGTTATCATTTAATGCTTTTTATACAACACCGTTATCATTTAATGCTTTTTAATGAATTTGCGCACGGTGCATCTTTAACGTTCATGGGCTACGTATCTTTCATCTCGGAAATATCGTTATAAGATCATCAGCAGTTATTTGCCAAGAAGAAAGCAGTTTAACCCCGTTATATACAGATTGACAAATTACACATTGTAGGCAAATTAATCTTAACAGGAGATGAATCCATATCGTATCTGTAATGTATTTATTGTATCTATAAACAAATTGGTAGCACGCGCTCTACTGCTCTAAACACAAAATCCCGCCCCGTGCATCAGATTGGAAACATCAAAGTGGAAAGCACCGTGAAATGTGTATATAAACTACATATATACAGATAATGTAAATACTATCAACGTAATAAAATAGAAAATAATATAATATCGTACAGTTAATAAAACGTTATTCATTTCATTTCAGTGTTATATGGGTGTTATCAAACCAACATTTTTTTATATAACGTACAAACATGTAAACCCCATTTTCAGAAGGGATAGAGAGAATGAAACGGATGAAGAAGGAGGGTAAAACAGATAGAAAAAGAGAAGAAACAAAAGTGTGCGGGGGATGAGGTGAGGGAGAAAATAATAGAGAAGGAGGGAGTGAGAGACGGAGAGAAAATAAAGAGAAGAGGAGAGAATTTGAGAGGAAAGGGAGAAGAGAGATTCAGGGGGGG
>JAUMHH010211392.1:0-12714 GCA_032359455.1 Chlamys rubida | reverse complement strand
CCCAAATTTAGTCGCCTCTTACGATCATGCAATTGGGGGCAGCAGGTACAATTCTTACGCCCTACCTGCAGGGGAGAGAAACGATCTAGACATTACTTAAAGTATATCATAAGTAACAAGTTTGCTCTCCTGGACTTGACAGACGATGTCATTAAACGAGTGTTACCGTGTATCTATAGTATACAGGGAACGTTCTTCCACCTTCCAGAACACATACTTAGTAGTTTCGCCTCCAAGTTCAACTATGACTTTGTTCCGTTTGAGTTTGCCTTTTGCCTTTGAGTATTAATTATATATAGCACTGTTGGTCATTGTTTGTGCTGAGTTTTGTGGTATGTTGTCATTTTCTGCATTTACACAATTTTGTATTTTGTACCCGTTTGGTACCCTTGTCTTTTGACGCTGTTCTTTAGTTTGTCCTTGTTTGTTTCGAATAAGCAATACCTCTGACGACGACACTGGTATTCTAGCGACATACTGTAAACCATGGACCTGTTCGTTCATGCGGAACAACCGGTTTGCCCGTTTTTAAATGTAACAATTTCGGGTATAAATCCTGGCGGATCTGCAAATGTTTATGCAGGCCTTGTAAGGCTTTGTCAAGGCTCGCCTGAAAACAATATCAGATTAGAGTAATAGGTCTGACCTTATTTAAACGAACAACTGTGGTCCGACCGGTTCAACCGTTTAAACGAAAACGGCCCTGATGACCTGGCACCAAACCTGAACCTCCGTGAATTCTGTATATCTCGTCCAGACCCTCCCGTTTATCCATTGCAGCCTCTTATTATCTCACCCTTCCAGACCCTCCCTTGTAATACCGCAGCCTTTCAGTGTCTCACCCGTCCAGACCCTTTCCTGTCCGCAGAATCTCAATATATCTCACCCATTCAGACCCTCCCGTGTATCTACTGCAGCCTCTCAGTATCTCACCCTTCCAGACCCTCCGGTATATCTACCGCAGGCTTTCTAGTATCTCACCCATCCAGAACACCCCGTGTATCTTCTGCAGCCTCTCAGTATCTCACCCATCCAGACCCTCCCGTGTATCTTCTGCAGCCTCTCAGTATCTCACCCATCCAGAGCCTCCCGTATATCTACCGCAGTATGCACCACCGTGCCCCCTATAAACGTTGTGTTGTTGATGTATGACGTTAATCCCAGCTTACCACACAGGTAAACCTGACGTAGTTCTACACTCAATCACAACATGGCCGACATCATCGACACTCTCATTCACAAGGTTTTATTAGTTCCATCTGCATATTATCAAACTTCAATTCAGAAAATATGCCGTTTTTCTCGTTAGACAAAACGTTTTCCCTCTTTATCATCTTGAATACCAGAAAATGTTCTGATCTCTATTAATATTTTCAGTAATATATAAACATTTCGAGAATTTATTTTGGCATGGTTTAAAACCATCTAATATTATGAATGATAACCATCATGATGAAATAATGTATCTCTTAGATTATGTACAAATCGATTGTGTACGACAATGAGATTCATTTTACCTGTTTACGTTGTTGTATTGACGCTGTTTTTATCATCAATAAAACGTTAAAGCCTATCTTTGCAAGTCCTAGCAAATAAAAAATATGAATTGGATTTTTTATAATAAAATATATTCATCCTTGTGCACATTTGCTAATGCATTTTTTTGTGGTTAAACAGTAAGTACTGCGACAAAATACATTAGGTATAATCTACGCCAAATGACAAGCAATACAAAGGGTAATGCCATCCCGCATAAAAAGATGTAACAAGGTTTTCTCTGCTGGATGATAAGGAATATTGAAGAAATAATTCCACCACTTGAAGATGCATCTAAGTGACAAGACGGAAACCGGAGAAGCCTTATTCCGGATCAATCTCAGATTGGCGATATGAGTTGATTGCTCAGCGTATCGTATATGTTTTGCCAGTCGGATTGACTGCTAGCTTTAGACACATTGACGTTAATTATCAGACGTACATTGAAGTTAAGTTCACATCAGATATGAGACTCTCGTGGCAGCACGTAGCAAGCCTCCGTGAAATCTCGTGTAATCACGGGTAATATAAAATAGCATATGATTGCAATTAAAAGTAACGAAAAGAATAATATTAGCTATAAAGGCATATGAAATCATTGATACCAATAGTTTTATATCCCTGCTATATGACGTTTCATTTGTTCCGATCTTCACGTCTCCGCGACGCTGTCAAACACAATATCTGTCGGCTGTTTCAGGCAGCAAATAGAATTGACAAATCTGATCTGTGGGGCTACATAGACGTAGCTAATTCGACGTTATGCCCACTGTCGCCTGTCGCTCGACTGATCTTTGGACGTAAAGACCAAATACCCGCCCCATTTCTCCCGTAATCAGACTTGGCGTTTTCTCCAGCGCTGCCAAGTGAGTATTTTACAAGCCAATATCTTTATATAAAGTTATAAACATGAAGTTTTTGCTTGATCGCATTGCGTCTTGTAATGATAAGCGTACATCATTTAGCCACCGTTATACAGATAACCGCCAATCTCCATCTACATACGTCTGCGGCTGTTCCTGTACGTCCAAGGAGGCGATCAGATGATCCCCACTGGACTTTAAACCCATGTAAGATTTAACATAGATCAGACCGGAAAAACAGCCACGTCAATTAAGCAGTGACAAATAATTGTATAACGATGGTGACGACTGGTTCGTGGAAATACTTCTGGAGAAAGATTCAGATGAAATAGATTGAAATCACTACATTCCAACATTAGTTTATATAATAAAAACTGTTTTTAACCGTTAGGTTTTGCGTTTTTTAGAATCATTTCGGGGAATCGGAGAGGAGAAGCTTGTCAGTGGAAACTTTTCCGTGTAAAATGGCGTTATAATGTTATCAGTGGTCATGATACTTGGCTCACGATTTAACCAAACAGCGAGGAGTGAGGAAGCTCTGCCCGGGAAGGCGAGCTCCAAGATGTCACTGTTTAAACCAAACTAACCAGAAGTTTGTCAATAAACACGCTAATACATAGGTGTGGACAGCAAGTAGTACAGCGTTATTTCACACACGTATAATGGTCAACAAGGTATGGTTCAAAGTTTGGTCCAGCATTATATATTACAAACAGAACATCGAGTACGTATTTCAGCGCGCAATGTGATTTTAAAAGAGCTGGTCATGAAACAGATGGCTTCCCATTATCACTCTTTCCCAAACTGTACATCCTTTATTGTTACTTTGGGGTTGATACCTCAGTTTCTAGGTGCCTTGTTGTATAGTAAGACTGCTGTTTGTACATTGTCTCTATTGCCCATTGACCAAATGCGGCGCGCTCATGAGCGTTCTGGCTGGGACGCACCGAGACCCCGGGCCCCAGGGACCAAGGATTGCATCACGTTAGCTTTTTACAACACCCGCCATTCCAAATATCAAACACATATATCGGTTGATCCGTCCTACAATTAGGCTCGCCCCCTGTACCGGCTACAGTGGCTGGGGGCGGGTCGTGCACGAGCACGTGTCGGTCGATCAGATGTTTGAGATAGACGATTGATATTGGCTGATATTGGCTCCCTCGGTCGCGAGATCGAAACCAGGGCCGGGACTAAACGAATAAAACGGCACTGGGTCTGCGTAAACGAGGATAGATGGAATGTATGTTTAACCTAGAGCAAAACGCTGCCAACTTGATAACAATCGGGATGGTTATTAGGCTTAAAAGCAAACGTCATTTCGCCACAATTTATTTAATTGTTCAATTGTTCCATATTAAATACACAGTCACCGATAGGTTGTCTTTTCTGCCATTAAATCGCGAAGCCGATTAGCGGCGCGGCCGATAGGAGAGGCCAGGGACCATGATAACACCAGCAGTCATGTAGCACAGATAACACACTCCCTCTACTCTCATGATTTACGCCGCCCGAGGTAAATTTGATAGGAAAATTTATAAAGAATAAACTTTGATGAAGTTCGGCATAAACGATTTTAGAAACAACATTTATAGAACCGATTTATACAGATAGTGAAATTCCTTTTTAAAATATCGGAAATAATTCGATTTCCTGCATGTAGAATTGACATGTTTGTTTCCATAATTTGATTTCCATAAAACTGGAAGCTGAAGACTTCACATCTATGGAGCTGTTTAACGTATACCTCGGGCCACGAGGGCGGCCTAGGGCACGCGCAGACCTGATGAGTATCACGTAATGCACGTTTGGTAACGTAATCAGGTGATGGCTCCCAACCATTTGTAGTATTAAACGAAAGATTTACTAAATCACAATGCCAAGTACATTGATAATGGAGAATTATAGAGGAACCGCTTAATACTAGCCCCCCGTGATAATCGCTTTTTGTGTTTGGTGTAACCAAATTGTGACAAAACAGCGAACAAAATGTTAGAAATTTGCGCTTTGTTTCCTCGGGGAGTTTCCAAATCTGGCGAACATTATTTTGATTTATTCTCAAGACAGTCTAATGTCATTAATTCAGTTGTAAGGGTCGCTGCGGAGTAGCACTTTTCTGTGTATATTTTCCGAAATCTTTTGGTCTATCCGAGAAGGCAATTGTTATTTTTGGCGATTTTATAGAATCCTCTTAAACTTTCAAAAAAAATGTGATGCTAACTGGCTTTAGAACTAGGACAACTCTTGTTAGGTACTACACCTTAAACAGCAACACATAATCTTTTTTGTTTTATTGACAAAGTTTGGTCGAATTTAGTGGAAGAATCATTCAACCAACTATTGGCATTGCAAACCACTTCTGCCGAGCTGTTGACTTAATTTCTACATGAACTATTATAACTGGGACCTAAAATACTCATCCATTTGACAGATCAGTTGGTGATATAATGAATAACACGTATTTTAAATTGCCTTGGGTCTGATTTGGCCTCCATCAATCAACAGCTTCAAATTTTGCTATGAATTTAATGTTGGGCATCTCACTACCATTACAAACTGTGTGAAAAACGTGAGAAACCATGATCGTTTCATTCCTTAGTTCATTGGTAACATATCAACCCCATTCCCACCCTCCCTCTGCTGATTTGCTTTTCTAAAGTATATTCATTTTCGATTGTTCTGTATAGATGTCATTGTTAACTTATACAACTTAGCCTGGGTTTCCTACACCACAGACCTCAATCTACACCGAAAACAATACGCGCGTCGTCATGACCTTTGGCCCGTATTCATGAACCCGTTCTTATTCTCAAGCATGGACTGTTTCTTCAAGCCTAATTTGTTGTAACGGTTATAAATTATTAATTAGATCTTTTTTTGTCAATGCCTATTTGGATAAAAATGAAGAGTTAAAGGTGAAAACTGTTTTCAATGTTTTTATTTCACTTTTGATCGTTTGGCATGATTTTAATGAGTTACAAGAAATTTGGTTTGAGCACATAATCCATGCTTGAGCATGAGATCAGTTTCATGAATACGAGCTCTGGTTTCCAGCTTATGATCATGAGATTCCATTGCATTCAATATCATACTGAGATTTGTTCACGGTGTTTAAATTGCTGACTACCTTCATACTTTCTTGGATTAAAATGGCAGCATAGGGACTGAGGTCAAATCATGTTCAGGACCACTTCCGCTTCCGGTGACCTCAGTATCGCACCCAATGATTGTGTGTGGGTTTATGATAACCGTCATGTTTCGTTTTTCTATCCCCGGTTCCATGAATAACGATTTTGCCTTTGTGAGTTACGCTACATGATGTGTATATCCTTTCTTAAGTATTTAACAGTTCATCATCAAGTTGTTTGCACGGCCAGTCGTCGTGCAGTGTATTTTCACATATTCATTTCATATACATATGTACCTATACTAAAATAAACATAAATGCTACAAACAATGCCAATCGAAGATGACGTTCATATAGTCTTTCTCTGTTCTCAAACTTGTCACTGAGTCAACATAACCCTAACGTTTTGTTGTAATTCTGGGTCGAGATCAACACGACCTGAGAATCACGCGCGATGCGTGGCCATGTTTGCCGCACGGTCCCGGCGGCTGTGTTTACCCACCGGTTAGGGGCAGGCTGCACTCCGACAGGGATCCTCTCTGGGATGATGGATAGTGATGACCGAAGACAGGTGATGGTGGTTTCACGGATCTGTCCGACCGCCGTGTTTGATTTGGCCGCCATGATGGAGAGCTCCGAGACTCTGTTTGGCCAGGTCGCCATGATGGAACAGGTTAGGTAAGACTATTGACGCCCGAGCCCATCTGATTGATCTGGGATCCGTCGCTATATGGCTTTCGGAAAGCTTGACACATCACTACCGATTAGCACCCGCAATGCAAATTTACCTTCGGATCCTTTCACATATTATTAGTCAACATTGTGATTTACATTGTCATAATGTGTGGCGTCAAAGACATTGCCGTCGACAGCGTATATGTCCTAGTAGTGCAAACATTGTCGGTATCAATTACAGAGCGTACTACACAGCAAACAAGGGATAGAGGAGATTTACACAGACTGACCACTCGGTGCTATAACACCGATACCTGCATGTCCAGTCCGTTCTAGAGAACCGAGTGTGATGGGCCGAACCCACAAACATTTCCCGCGAATCAAAACTTACGGGATATAAGTCCGTTTCTTTCATTGTAAATAAACTGAATTGCAATTTATGGGGTAGGCATATTTTATTTCAGAAGTACGGAACCCAAAGTATGGCAATAAAATCTTGAAATGTCAATGTTTACATGATTTAATGAGTTGAGGTCCTTCTGTTGAGTATATTACGTAAGTAACATGATAAACGTTGGAGATATATATGATAGTGTGAAATCGACATTATTTCACCCCAATAATCAATATCCAGGACCACGTCGCCACCCACCAAAGCAGCTATTGACACCCGGTCATCCCGACCTCTCTACCACAGCCTCTTTGTGATGTCGCTGGCTCCACAAAGAAGTCTCGCGCGTTACTAGGTTCCCTATTTCCGTCAGAGTGATATTGACTTTGTCGAGCTAAATGAGAGTATAATCACAAGAGCTTAATATTACATACCGCTAATTTACTCCTGGGTAAATACAACTTCTATCCGCGTTCATTTTGACGTGGAAAGTGTGAAAGGCTTATGGGGTTTACCTGTGTGATAAGAAGGCGGCCAGGCGCCTCGGCCACTCGCGTCCGTGAATAGAGGACACATTATCACACCTGTTAGCAATCCAATCTCAAGTAATTAATTAGTCGACAAACAAAGCAGTGACAGTCACCTGCATTCAAAGACCGAACTATTTATTTTACGTTAAGGCGTGCCACGACTGCAAACGCGGACATGTACCTTCAAACGGGAGAGTTCTTGAGAATCTCTCCATAATGTTTTATTTGGTGTTACACAGGAATAGGATATTAATTATTCCCTGAGTTTTTTCATGATTTACTGTAATAATACAGATCTAACTGATAAAGGGAGCAGCGAATGGAAGTCTGTCGCGTTCCGTGAGCGTGGACACTCGAATCTCATGACGACCACAACGCCATCTGTGCCATGGTTTCAGCAATGTCAGTAAATAGTCCCCGGTACGTTTTCATTTAAAAAAACAGCTTGTGAAAGTCGCATGTCCTTCCAATATTACTAATAAAGTTAATAAAACACCATTGTTCTCGTTCCCCTGACAAAAAAATATTTCCAACATTCAATTGCTGGATTCTTTTTGTTCTTCATTCCGACGGTGTGAATCTCACATAAACCCGGTACTGGATTTCCTTTCTTGGACTTCTAGCAATGAAATATCATAACAAATCACATGCAATATTCTCTTTTCCATACCTCTAAATTTGAAATGTCCTCGCAAACCGAGGGCTACACTTTATTTTCATCTCATGGCAGTCAAATCTCACAAAATTTAAGATTATTAATCTCTTTCTCTGACTTCTCACATTGCAATTTCACCAAAAACCAAACGCTAAGTCATTCTTTCTCGTACCCTTTACAAGGAGATCTCGTTTGAAATCCGGAAATTTTGTGGGAGACGGTGCCCATTTTCTTGACGATGGTGTCTCACAAGGACCATTTTAAGTGTCATCTCACCGAAATGTCATAACTCGGACACGGCAATGACTCCACATCCGGGTATGTTATCTTGACAACGGGCCAATCGATTAGGGAGCATACCTATAAAAAGAGGATTAGTTTGGAAAGAACAGAAAGCGTTGCAATGAGGGCTAAGACTAATTTCGGTTTCGTCAACCTCACGGAAGCAGAAGACATGGAGGATACAGAGTCTCACATTAGTCGCCTCATAGGGTCAAGCAACAGGAAACAGCAGGTTTATTCCCAAACCTGTAGAGGTGATTAACTTATGACGTCACAATCAAAGATACACGTCATTTATTATTATAAAGGCATTCCATCATGGCGTAAACAAAACCGAGAAAATAGCTATCGTACTTTTTGTATTTTACATATTGAGAGATACGAAGGTAACTTATAAGTACCTTTGCATAATATAAACAGCTGAATAAACCAACACAAGACTTAATAAACTTTTTTTTTCTTTACAATTTATGCAAGTTCGAGGCATACAGGTATTGGGTTCGATCTTTAGAAGAAAAACATCTTATTATTATAATCAGCAGTTGGTCCTGTCAGGTTCCAAGGTGAAGGTAAGAGGACACACAGCTTCATCACATCGATAATCATATTTAATTCACATCAATGTGTCATCCATTATTCTCTCTGGGAAAGACAGTAGTGTGCTGCCACCGGGGATCGAACCCACGACCCCCGGCTTCCAAGTCCACCGCTCTACTGATTGAGCTAAAGGGGAATCCCTTCTAGCGCAAAGCTAGGAGGCCATCGTAATCCGTATGTACAATTAAAATACGCCACACTACTCCCCCTATTTAATGTGTTCGCCTCTAACGCCACCACAAGCCAGCGTGTATAGCTCCCTGTCACCACACAGAGGGCCAAGGACACCATCTGTAACAGAAAAGAGTAGTTTGTTTCAATCGAACCCACGACCTCCAGCTGAGCTAAAGGGAAATTCCCTCTAGTGCGAAACAGTTAAAATCTACCAGACTTCTTTGCCTGCTATGACCCCCATTTGACCTTGTATGACCCCGGATAACCTTTATCTGTTGATACTCATTTTAGGCAGGATGGATCGATCAATCGATGTAAACTGTTACCTTTCTTTAACGTTCGTAAAAACAAAGCTTGTGTTCTTCGAGAATCAAATGAAAACGAATACCTTATTCATGTTCAGACATTTGCATTTATTTCACTTAAATACATAATATTATAAGCATTGAAGAACTTACAAATTGACATCTTGTCAAATCCTCTTTCAATTTATAGAGTTTTACATTATAATTAGCTTAATTGGCCCTTCGTGACTGGCGCGTCACTGGAACAGGTGGAATATCTCACTGGAATACACCAACGTGTAGCCATGTATATCCGCTAATGTTATCTGTAAAAATACACAAAAAATACTCCATTGAATTCCTTTGTTAAGATTGCGATCTGTGATAAATTTCCCTGCGCTCCTCATTACGTAACATCACCGGTACATCTAAAGCCGACAGGAAATCGTGTCGACGCCATCTTGATTCGTCACCGGATCTCGGTAGATGTTTGAAACTAGCGCCGATCATAGGAGAACCACAGATACAGAATTACTAAAATATCAGTGTATTATGGAGACTTAACGGCTTCAACCACTGAATCACGCCAGGACAAGATTTACGGAAATACAACTTTTTTGCTTTGGTCGTCAGTCAAGTAACAGGCAGATTCCGTACAGGAATTAATAGGTAAAATGATAATCAAATGGGATAAACAAATTTCTTTAATAGCAGATTATATCAAAAATCTGTTTGCAGTTGCTAAATACACCGCAATAAAATGATGTAAGCCAATCCTTGTAACAGGACCAGCAGTAAGTCTGTCTACAGCACCGGTTTGTGTGTATCTTATGAATATGATTCCTGTTCGGAGACTCAGTAAAGTCTCTTACGTTTGTTTAGAGAGTAACGGACGATTGGAAGGTACTTGTGGTTTTGATATAACCAGTTGATGTCATTTGTTCTCTCTTGTATAATATATGTCACCAGGGGCTTTGATATATATATATATATGCCGTTGCCTTATATGGCCAAGACCGATAATCCAAAACTTTACTGAGTAACCTTTCGTTCCATCGGATTGAAAATGTTGTCTTTTACAAAAACAGATACTAAAGCGATAAGTTCACAATCTCACCAAAATCTGTCCGAATTGTCAGAGAAGATACTTACAAAATGTAAATAGCATGCGAAAGTGATCAGGCACGACTGTTCTGGTACGTACTTCTGACTTATCCGTAATGAATAAGGTTTCTGTTATTTACCTACCTTTTGTTATAAAAAAAACCCAGTTTATCCAAACAATAGAGAAAAAGCGTTTCTGTAGGATCTATTTAACATCCGGTTTTTTTTCTACTATGTGCCTTACTGTAGTATTTTATAAATTCATTCATATTTGCGTTATTGCATTTGACGCAGTCTAAAAGCGAAATGAAACGGTTATGTCAAATCTCAAATCTAAAGCGACAGATTTAGAAGTAAGTTAGGAGAGCAACCACATGCTCTGTTCAGTTTCGTAAATCCATCTCCTCTTTGGAAAACGTGTGCGCGTATGCATCGTTCTGGTTGTTACGGGTCTGTATTTCAAAAGGCTCATTTATAGAGCTATATCACTTGAATACCACAGCACAGAAACCGTAATATCCAACTCGGACTTTAGTAGGCTTCACGTTAAGAAGTTTGAGAATTAAGCAACAAGCGTAAAGTAGCTTGTTCAAGGCTATTGTCAGATCCTTTTGCTTTGCAACAATAACTTATCTTGAACTACTGAAGGACACAATCACATCCCGCTGAGTGCAGGGATCGAACTCATGATCTTGCAGTCAACATGCTGACGCACTACCAACTATGCCATGAAACATATTTTATTGTCCAAATGGGTACAAGGGATTTGGCACAGGTTATTGCAACTTATGAAGCCATCTCCTATCAACATATCAATAACAAGTAATCACATAGACAATTACAAATAGTACAAGCAACGTTAGAGAGTCAAAAACTACATATGTACATACATTTTATATTCTAAATCCTGTACCAACTATGCAACGGTCCCCACTAATACAGACACTTCCTATAAAGCTAACAGCGGGTTTAATAACAATGTGTACATACACAGCAATGACTTTTATAATTAAATCACACCTCTACCATCAGCCTTTACCTGTATTATACAAATCTCTTATTTGACCTCCCTAGAGGTGTTAGGTCCACGCAGTTTAAATATGAACATTTTTATATTCCATAGATATCGAGTGCGATTTTCTTTATTGAACATTTTACATATTCGTTATATTTCTCGCGTCCTTCCCACAACAAATATTGCAAATAGTTGATGAATATCGCGATAGTATACAGACACCAGGCATGTTTACACAGGCGAGGGGTCGGTTTTCATCTCTAAAGGGCCCACTAAAATCAAACAGATCATGAACTCAAACTATGACAGCCTTCTCCATTAAACAACATACCAGCATACCAATGTCTAACTAGCGCGACTATCGGACTACACTCGCCATTTACAATGTTAAAACATCGCAAGAATAACTGAAAGGTGCATAACTTACGTCTACCTAGAATATAGGGAATCAATAAGGTTCCCTGACCTCTAGACCTCCATGACCTTTTTTGGCCCTTAAGGGCCCAGCCTGTCTTGCCCATCAGCATGGATTTGGGGTTTGATCCACCAGGCTTTGGGATAGAAAGGATAGGCGACTGTATTGTGTCATATCTTACTAAGCGGGGTCTTTAACAATTCGGCGATAAGCCAGCCTGGCTCCTCAATTGCCTGGGTGTAATCCTAGAGACAGCCTACGTGGGTACATAGTTGGTTAGGACATATGTATCACAGGTTGTCTCCTCCTTACCATACAACGGAATGAGCGTTCTTGTGAAGGATTGTCTCCCTTTATTCCAGTTCTGATCAAAGACCAAATTTAATACAGCATTGCCACTTCAATGCTATACATTCATCCAAAAATAAATTGATAACACTGCAATTGAAGCTTTTACAGAAATGATATGTACTGATATCTTTATTTGAAATGAAAGAGTTGGTCATTATCGATAGGCAGTAGAAATGTCACTAGTTGTCTCCGGTAGCAAACGGTGATCGTTCGTGGTGACAGGGTGGATATATAACTTACTCATGTTTTAAAGTACAGCAGAGGTACAGCAGAGGTACAGCAGTTTTCAATGTACAATGTTTAAGGACCATTGGTCGGTACATTATTGTTAATGAGTAAGTACAATCTGTTGGGGTCAGTTGTCAATTTAAATGGACCATATGCAGGACATGTGTTGGGTCTGCATTTATCAATGTGTAGGTACAGCAGTTATCAATTTATAGTGAAAATTTGTCGGTACAGCAGTTGTCAATGAGTAAGAAATATGTATTTGTACAGTAGTTGTCAAAGAGTAAGGACCAACAGTTGGTACAACAGTTGTCAATGAGTAAGGACCATCTGTCCGCACAACAGTTGTCAATGAGTAAGGACCATTTATTGGTACAGGATATAGCACATTTGTTGGGTCTGCAGTTGTGAATGTGTAAGGACCGTTTGTCGGTACAACAGTTGTCAATGTGTAAGGACCGTTTGTCGGTACAACAGTTGTCAATGT
>JAUMHH010211381.1:0-12714 GCA_032359455.1 Chlamys rubida | reverse complement strand
ATCACATGTTGAGTACAGTGTATATCACATGTTGAGTACAGTGTATATCACATGTTGAGTACAGTGTATATCACATGTTGAGTACAGTGTATATCACATGTTGAGTACAGTGTATATCACATGTTGAGTACAGTGTATATCACATGTTGAGTACAGTGTATATCACATGTTGAGTACAGTGTATATCACATGCTGAGTACAGTGTATATCACATGCTTTTGTCGTATTAACTTGTTTTAAAAAAAAAATCTCAGTATATCTCGGTATTGTACATATATATAATTATGTCCTATCTGTGTTGAAGAGCACCTACAATCAAACGTGTGTACTCAGTCACCACAATCCTGATTGTCCCTTTATCTCGCAGGTTTCCGGGGAAATTTCTCTGTCTATTTTAAATCTAGAGATTTCACTTTCCAGACACTTTCAGTTGAAATGGGCATAATGTTACATAGCAAGATTCTTCAGAGATAATAACAAAATATGAATGTTTATTCCATTTTTATTGAATGTCTCGTGTGTAATGAAAAGATAATCTACGCAACAAGAGGTATATGGGACCTGTGACACAACGATGAATACATCAAATCCTAATTGATTAATATCACATCTGCAAGAATGATATCCAATATGATGCCACGGGGCATATTGGGCAAGTAATGTTCACCATGCATATAAAATGACTATTTGTGTATTGGAACTCACGATTCACACTCATTGTATGTTAACATAATCCTGAGAACATTATATCATTACCTAAGCAAGTAAAATTACCAATCAATGATGACGTTTTCTTGCTCAGTATAAAAATGAGGTCAGTTACCTTTTCGTTCGCTGACTCGACCCTGACGAGTGTCGCTAAGTAATTGTTACACTCGTCAGCAGCCTGTTGGTGTGTCACACGCTTGTTGGTGTTGAAGAGATAGCAATATCCACCATTGGGATACCACCCAGGGTTACAGCCAAGGTCAACGGTGTCGCCAAACACACCTACCAAATAAAACATTAGTTACACGCTGGACATTAACAACACTATATGCAAATATGTCATCAAAACATGCACACGGGGGCTAAATTATTGATAAGTTGATAGCACAGGCGTCAGGATGTAACGTTTCAGACACGATGACAGACAAATTAATAACTTCGCACATGGCGTCAATAACTAATTTCGTCAAAATTATTAGTTTTACACGATATTTGATAAATAATTTTAGAAATATCTCATCAAATATCAAGCTTTAGTAACATACTGCATCATAAAAAAAGCAATAAACACATGCCGTGGAAATTACGTTTTTACGTTAGTTATACATCATCTGTCATAAATGTAAATTACAAAATAAAATAAATACCAAAGCGTCAATGGAAGCGTAATTCGAATTAAAAAACATTCCAGAAAATGATGACAGAATATGAATAAACAAAAGATTTAAAGGGAAATCATTGAAAAGGACAAGCAGAATTAAACCAGTTGCCCTGTAATCAAATAATTAATTACACACGCGAACGTTATGCATACCAACATAATTCGATTGTACCTATTGAATTGAAAACTTGAAAAGAAACTCAAATAACGAAACGTGACAATTGTTTTAGCTATTAAGCATGTATAGTATCAGTTGTTGAGTTTGTTACATTGTACTTTTGCTGATCTGATATTTATGTAAATTCTAACGGTCATTTTGGGGGGAAATTACACGCCGATAAAGGAGGTGATTATGAGGTCACAGTCTAAATTGAGACTGTTTTAATGTAAGAGTTATTTCCCTTGTATAATAAATTGCGCAGGCCAAACTTAGATCGCTGCTTGTTTACTGGGGGGAAAAGGGCTGTTTCGGCACATCGAATTTAGATTACGTCCGACCTTCTTATGTTGATGAGGTTTATCCTTATCGAATTGGATATGTAAAATGTACACATATGAATGAAGATATTTTTTGTGTGCCAAATCCCAAGTTTCCTCCCGGGGAATTTGTCTAATTCACGTTAAAATTTTATCTATCAGATATGAGGCTAGCCGAACAGGAGGCCATGTAATAATCCCATTGAATTCCACCACGTATGAAATACGATACCCAAACTTTAAAAAATAATATGAATATTTCTGTTTTGTAAAGTGTCCCCTGTACCATAGTGGAGAACATGCAGATTACATAACCTTGTCATTATATCTCTATGAGGATATGCTTAGCGCGTTATGTATGAGTTGGCAAGCGTTTAGACATGAGCGATTCCGTGGCCTGCATATGGTTGAGAAGCGATAGGTATGCTTGCTAGAGCTTAGAAATTGAGCAAGTGAAAGAACCATCAATGAAACATTGTGTAATGTTCGTTAATTCAATCACAAAGAGAAATGGCCTCCAAGTCTACCTCGAACATTTTCTTGCAGCATTAACAATGATTTTGTTAAACTTAAATTCCGTTGGATAGTAAATGTTTCTCGATATTTATAAAGATACACGAAACACACAGACACCCACACACACACACACAGGTAACTGTAGCTTTAAATAAGGTACTAGACACAGTATGCCAAAATGAATTACACTGCATAATACAGCTGTTTAATCCTTCTAGGACTCATTAGTGAAGCTATGGGCCATCAAGGTATCCATCAGCAGAGTCTACCACCTTGTAATGTAACACACACCCACAGGGGATTGTACCTTTAACTTTTATATACAAAACATAAATAACGTTGCATTATACAGCTGTATCGTCCTTCTAGGTGAGGCTAGGGGCAAAAAAGGTGAAAAAACTATATTGGTTTTAAACCTTCATAAGTATCCCTTGGATAGCTGAGACAGAGTACAGAGAACAGGAACATGGAGACATAGAAGCTCTTAGGATATCTATAATGAGTCGTCAAAACGTCTTTAATAGTTAGAAACATTAGGTGCAATGGTGTTTAATCAAATTATCGCTAGAAATATGAAATAAGGAATCACACATTAATATGTGTAGTTTGTAAATGAAGAAACCACACAACGTAAACATTTAACGGCACTATATGTCCATTTCGTCAGTTTAGGACTCTTTGGCGGTATTACTGTTGGTTCGTTGGTGGTATAGGGTTTAACGTCCTATCAATAGCTTAGATCATTTAATGACTTGTCTCCATGTGTGTTGTGTATGCGTGGAGATGTGTATGTGTGCGGAGACAGGGTATGTTGGTGTACTTGCCTCCTTGTGGTAGCGGGGATCTGATGCCGACTTTATAGTACTAACTCACTGAAATGCCATGCCGAAGGCACCCAGCACAGCATTTAACCAAGTCACATTATACTGACAACGGGTGAACCAGCTGTTGCCATTACCCTAACTGCAGGGAATAGCAGCTACCAGTTTAAGGATTCAAAAGAATGCAGGTTTATATCTAAAGTAGAAACGGAAAGGTGAAAGGTGTTTATAAAATCTTTTATGACGTCACAAAAATACAACGTTTGGTTACAACGTCAGCTAATATATTCTTAAACTCGTGTTTTATTTACACAAGAGTACGGCCAACCTAGAGATCTGATACTCCCGTGAAGTAACGGCCAACCTGGAGATCTGGTACTCCCGTGAAGTAACGGCCAACCTGGAGATCTGATACTCCCGTGAAGTAACGGCCAACCTGGAGATCTGATACTCCCGTGAAGTAACGGCCAACCTGGAGATCTGGTACTCCCGTGAAGTAACGGCTAACCTGGAGATCTGATACTCCCGTGAAGTAACGGCTAACCTGGAGATCTGGTACTCCCGTGAAGTAACAACCAGAAGTACAAAGTAGGAAGGCACTGAAGTAGAGGCAGTGGTACGAGATCTCTCATTTTCTAAACATGGTGGATTAATTGCCCGGATTGATTTGACATGTAACATGTTACTTATATTGATTGTATTTTTGTCTTAATTTGGAAAAGATGAAACCCGTGTCTGTCGAACTTGTGACCTAAGTTGTAAGTAAACAACAGACCAGGAACCTAAATATATTTCAACAGTTAGATGAAAGTAAAAATACATATCAATGCAATTTACTATGCTATATGGTCTATGAGATGGGTATGGGGAACTATAATACTTACTGTTTCAACATGAAAATAAATCTTATGAAACATGTTTATGACATTATGATACGTTTTTGCAGTAATGTTGTTTGGTATCATAATGAAGAACTGTTGATTGGTCTTTAAAATGTATAACATAAATATATGCCACAAAAGGTAGTTGGTTGACCAAATTATTCATCATACCCCAAATTACAGAGTAGCAACAAACAATATACGCAGTAAACGTGACCTTTTCCATGTAATTATACTTACCAATCAAGGCTGTCAGTAAGAGAAAAACCCTCAACATGTTGACGGCTATTTTACTGAATAGAATGTCGATCCGCCATCAATTAACACCACCGCCCCACAACACCTAGCTTCGACTTTGATCAGCCTCTATTATCTCGCTTGTGATACCTTCCGAATGTCGATATTGTACTCTGTCGCTAAACATGCAAGCTTACATCGTTCGTCATATTCTACATTCATTCAATATATACAAATAATGTCACAAATTTACATGAATATACTTTCCCATGTATATCAGCTGTTCAAATTGGAAGATCCAGTTACCTGGATTCTTTTAATATCACAGTTTAACAAAGAACTGTTGATATATAAAGAGAAATAAGATGGGACAGGTTAAGATAACAATGCTTTATGATCGTATTTCAAAGTTTATCTCGTATATATACAAGCTAGTGGTAGCCGCGTTCTACCTCCGTATCAGTGTCACATGACACGTAATCACAATAACACAATGTTGTACACTGATGACAAGATAACGTCCCTGGGTGATACGACAACGTTATATAAATATAGTTATATATATGTAGGAGTGCGTTATCGTGTGTGTGTGTGTTGTGATCGAACACTTGTGTAACACAATGTTACAAAGCATTTCAATGCTATATCAATTGCGAATTTTAATCAATCAATGTGAAAAAAAACGTTTTCTGCTAATACAATTTTCAACTTGTGCTAAATTATTGATTTAATTGAAGTTATGAAACCAAATCATGATATAACTAACTCAATAGAGTTAAACCCAGGTTGCCTTATAAACTGTTTCAAAGATTGCTTATAAAGTTCAAAACGTTGTTTTTGTATTGTAATCAAATTCTTTCTTTTTTAATTCATAAATGTTTGATAGATTCTGATTTATTATTGAGACGTGACAGTGTAGGTATATATACTGCTCGCCATATCCGACGTTACTGATTACTCGGTGTATCCTCTAGACTAGACCTTTAATACTCTGTCCTAGATCTCTGCTTCATAACAGTGACGGTGTCCCAGTTTATCTGATGCATTTGTAAACAGATTAAAGATCAATAAATGAGTGAATCAACTATGAATTAATTCTGAAAATGATTAAATCATTTATAATTTAATTGCATAATTGTACGATTAATAAATAATTAAACAAATAGCAAAACTACACTATCATAGCGTTGACATAGGGACAATATTGGCTCACAGGATCAATATTGAAAGGCAGAATTAGGAATATAGGGTACACTAAAATTAACGTAAATGCGTCGTTAACCTGGCCCTTCGGAAGTGTAAGGGTTCTCTACAACACCTGCGACACTCGTAATGAATTTCGTACTCTTATCAAATTATAATAAATCAATTAATAAATGAACTAGTCAATCACTCATAGAGTTTTTGTTTAATACACATCGCATAAACAATACATAAACTGCTGAAAGCTTTGGCACTTTGTCAGACGTAGTTTAGTTCAGTGACCAGAAGATAAAGGGTGCTGGGTTTTTTTATTATGAAAGTGCAAGTACGTAATGTGACGTTCATTTATTAGTCACGTCTTAACAGACCTTAACAGCAAATATATCGTACGGGGTCAAACGGTAATAATAGATAGATATTCCAGAATATACCATCGGTGTACGAAATGAGTGATTGAAAACATAAATAATTCATATCGCCTGTGAAGCCCGGCGTGCACTGATTTCGTTTAAGTACTGTTTAACAACACAACACATTTCAAAAGAATAATGTCCTCTTCACTTTCCCGTTGATGTTGAGATCACTCTCAGTGTATACCGTACAACTACACCATATGACATAAGTCATTTATAACAATGATAGATGTATTGAGTGACCTCACAATGCTGCTGATATACCGCCATGTTAACAATAAAACAGACAGTCGTGTTACATACATTATAATAATCATAGGTGTGATGTGCACTTATATAAACATATACCCAACAGTACAGCAGTTATCAGGTCTCAGGTCGAGAAACAACCATTCTTATATATTGTACTACTGATTTATATTACCTAATTCTGATGAACCACATATTGAACAAAGCGGCGTGATAGGTGCTATAATCAAGGCAGGGAATATTGATTCTTCCAGAGCTCTTAGTTCTGACTCCTGTTTTAAATAGATGTTCACGATGTCGTTACGTTTACTATGGTATCTCCGCTATCTCTGCTGGTTTTTTAGTTTGTTGTTTTTTTACTTTAATCTCGAATTCTCAATTTCAATTTCATCATATATTATTGACAAAAGAAGTCGACAGTATTGGATATCAGGCATTTCCTATATAAGTTCTCTCCCCACAGCAACATCCCGTTGTGAACATACTATTTACATATTTAAGACATGTACATTTTAGACACGTAAAGGGGAAGTAACTCCTCCAAAATAGATTGTATAACAAGATTACAGAAATGATTTTACTTAATTTAGATATAGGTACGTATACACTTTGTTATATATCATGAAAACATTTACATCATATATGTTTGATAGAATTGGCTTTCTCTCGCCAAAAGATATGTACAGGGAATACAAAGTCCATATGTCACATATAGGCCACACACTAATGAAGTTTAAAAGCCAATTCCAGGAAATATATATTATTTTTAAAATCTCGAAATAATATATAAGATGTTAATGTACCAGTATGTTGACGCTGTGGTATATTAATATCTTCACTTCAAGTGAAGTGAAACATATTGTATTGTTACTGGCTTTTCTTCCAATACGTATTCTTTGCTCCTTCACCGGGATTTAATTCCGCTTATTTTATACAATATTAACGGGTCGAAACGTTAAAACCATTAAAGACATCTTAATAGAATTTGATGTATACCTTTATTATCAGCAAGATGTGTGCCGGGTTATGTAATTTTGTTATTGTGACCCTAAGCTAAAAGTCTATTAGTCAAGTAGGTACAAAATGTTCCGTGGGGTCTTGTCCAGGCTGTCAATAGGCAAACCTCGGGTGACTCCGCTACGCTCGAAGAACGAGTCACCCGAGGAGTTCCGAGTGCCAGGCTGTAGCATTTGAACCATCTAAGTTATCATAATTAGACTTGAAGTGCATCTGTATATTATCCACAATTGTTGTGAAATACACTGTAATAATTATTCACATTGACCTTTCGCTCTAGGTCAGAGGTACAATAAGCACCAATCAAATGAACAATTTGGATATTTATTTGTATTACTTTATCAGAGTCACTGGAAATCTTGGGAACTGTTTGTTTAATAGAAATGATCAATCAACACAAGATCGTCCGTTTTTGCATCTAAATCAGATCCGGTATACCCGTTGGAGTTGATACATGCACGCTGACCTCCTACTGTTGTTATAGATAGGCCAGGATGGAATAACTGTCTGCATTATTTATATACTTTCATAACCAAATATGTCTGCTTAACCATTAAGATTCGCGAATAATATGTTCTTTAATATAATTTCCAAGCAGTACACAACTTCTGTCACAATTTTTGTTTTTAAATCAGGATTTAATAATGATTTTAATAATAATAATGATATCAATTATTTTTTCCAGAGTTTTTTTTATTTCGATCGAAGTGAGAACTTCAATATAACCTATGAGAATATATAGCAGCCAGGTATCAAAACACGAAACATGGACATAAATACTGCACCGGATGACCCCTGGCTGTGTGATAAATCTAGTGATGTTATGTCAGATTTCGGTAAAAGGAAATGTTTGATAACAAAATTAGGAAATTCTTCTGTTACTCACGAACGTAGTTTAGAAAACTTCAAAGGCAACGATGCTGAAAGAACTGCTACATCTTATCAGATAATTTGTTTTATGTTATTCACTACCTTAAAATTAAGGAAACATAAATAATTCCTGTACGTGTATTAAAATGTTTATAGATTCCGTTATACAAAGCCTGGTTACCTTTACACGTAGACAAAACCATCAGTTGTACATTTAACGGACGTAACTAATATACGCTCAACATTTGCAATCTTTGCAATAGCTTCTTCAAGCTAACAATGCTTTCATCTTGCAGAGACCGGGAATTCTAATCTGTGATTTAGAGGCGCTGAATTACCACGAGTATACACAGAAGCGTTCATCCAGAAGTAAAAAGGCTTTTACAACCGCGCTAGTTAGTCAACGGAACAAGTTTAGTCATCCGCATTGCAGGTGAAGTGGAGAGTACATGAGGAAATCAAAGTATGATAAAAGATTTCATTAGTATTTGTCGTTTGTGAAAGTATAGGCTACCTGCCTAACTATTGTTATATATGTTCAAAATTCCAGTTAAATGATTGCTATATTATGTATGTAAGTGTTGTAATGTTATTTTGCCTTTAAGCTACTTTGTAGTTACAATTGTGCAAATAAATATTTGAATTTGAATTTGAATTTGAATTAAAACGTAAGTCTTAATAATCATGCTACTTCAGAGGTTATTATATACGATGGTTTATGATATAAAGTTGCGCATGGTGGTGAACAAAATTCCCATGCAGTTAAATCTTATTTAAGAATCATGTTAAGGAAATTAAAATACATATTTAATTTTTTAACATCATGTTATATGTATGATCGAAAAGGACATGCCTCGGAAGTTATTATAATGTTTTTGTATCACATGATGGGTATCAAATTGAAATAAATTAATGGTTACATTTGAAATGAATATATTTCCACATTCTGCACTTGAAATGATTCATATTTGATGTTTAAATAGTTTGGCATGTGTGTTTGAATAAGAGAATGAGCATATCAGAATTGGGTTTAGTAACTTCAATTAAATCAATAATTTCGCACAAATTGAAAATTATATTAGCAGAAAAACGTATGTTTTTCACAATGATGGATGAATAATTATCTTCAGGTTTAAGAAATTAGAATTGACTGGAGGGTCCAAACCCTACAACCCTCAGTTATGCACTGTGGAATAACAAATAAATTGATAACATAAAGAATAATTTGATCAGAATACTTTCGTTTGAATTTAAATTTTACATTAAACATGTTTAGATGGATTGAGAAGTGTCGTAGTAACAATCTTGTGACAAACACAGTGCAACCAACTAACAATAGCATAAGTACTGCAGACCCCCTAATTTCCGTACATTTTATTGTATTTCTGACGACTGCACTTCAAATAACTTTGTCGGGATTAGCAGATTGAACAGGCCTAGGTATACACTCCTTTTCAAGTATCAGAGGTCAGTTTTTATAATACTACCTCCACTATTATTTGGACCTTGGACTACAAATTTGTTAATCTAGTATACTGTGGTATTGGAGTTAAAAGGAAAGGCCCTAAGTCGATCAACAAACACGTGACCAGATCGTCCACCACTGTTACATAATAAAGTATCACCTCCCACGTGAATGCAACATCATATAAAAATCTTAAAACATGTAAACGATATACTGTAAATATTGTGCGTTTTTGTACCAAACTATGTGCAATACTGCAACAGGCCTGGGAATGTTTTAAACGACCACCTAGAGAGCGGGCGTTAACCATTCGACGTAATTTAATCCTTATACCTCTGAACACCTAATCTTTAGTTACTATTTTTGTTAATGAGTTGTTCGGAAATCCGAATTTCCTGTAATCACGAATACGATACAGAAATAGCAGTTGTTATTGGCTTTGGTTTGTTACTTCACGAACATCAGAATTTAAGTCATTCCCTCCGACTGATCAAACCGACAATTGCCTAATTGATACATTCGTTTGACAAGGCAATTTAAAACATTATTTCAGGAGCAATGATCATATATCTTATAAATTATCTAAGATATGTTTTGCATAATGACATAGGTTACTGTATATATATAAAATATTTCGTATGTCATCTAAGATACATTATACAACATATAAGATATCTCATAGAGTATATAAGAAATGTTTTATAATAAATAAACATCTCTTTATATATTATATAATGATAGAATAATATATCTGACTCCGGTTTTCTCTTGTTGCTTTTTTTGTTACACATTATATCAGATAAATTATATTTATAGAGCAAAACATGATCTCTTGCTTAGTAAATAGGATATCATTTAAGTTGTTATATGAAATATCTTATATAATATATAAGAATCCTTATATAACTGATAACGGATAACAAGTTATTGATTACATACATGCAATTGTGTCCAACCTCAGTACACTGCCTGATTTTATCGAATAGGTTATCCCTTTGTTACATTTTGTCATGAATTGATAGATGAGTTCCGAATGATTCTCACGGGTGCAATTACTACGCTAGTGGTCGTTTCTAATGCCGTAATCTCACGTTTGGTATAAGATATGTTGTGTAAGAAATAAGGAATTCAATTAATATGTTATAGTATGTGGAATACAAATGTATATAGTTGATACAGCATATACACAACCCATCTAATTTCCATATCTTGTGGCAGAGTTTTTATGAGATTTCGTATATTATACAAGATAGCACATACTTCATCAACTAATTTTGATACTATTTAAGTTCAATTCAAATCAAAACATCTTATTTATAATATATTAGAATTATAATATTATAGATAAACAGTAAAAAAAAAATTAAAAAAAATACATGTATTATGATAAGGATGAGACAAAAGACTTATGCCTTAGTCAGTCTTTTCTTATCCGATTTCTCTCGTATACATTATACGATATATCATAAACGTTAAGCATTATTATTTTGATAATCCTTCCATGAGTATATGGCAAGTTGGCTTGCTAAACAATAAGCTATAATTTTTTGAAATGTCTGTCAAGATTTATAAGCAATTTTATGTAATGCTGTCTGATAAAATAATCATTTTTATATGAGGACATGCATATTTGTTCATCATTTCTGTAAAAGAAATAAAAATATCACCGTTAACAACATGTTCACAAAATGTGTCATTAAGACTATGTGAAATCAATACAACTGGTTCCAGATCTTAATGATAAAAAATCTATTGTGTAACTAATTTGATAACTATTTACTGTAGGATAAAGTGAAGTTCATATGTGTAAAAATCAAGTGATATGTACCCTTAGTGTTTCGTGTTCGAGTAACGGCACGTATATAGACGTGTAAGTGGTTTAAACATACAATTACAACAAACGTCAACAAGCATAATTATCTTGTAATTGGTGTGCCCGGATGAAGAAAATTTCCATTCAACAGATCGAGCTCCAATTGGCCGACAGTCCCACAACGGGAAGCTGCGGTTATCGGCGGAAGTGACGGGCACGCGAATTTTGATCTTTGAACTTTAAGTATAAAGACACGTGTTGGTGGCTCTTTTAGGTATTGTAATATTTTCTAGTCGATATTTAACAAGTGATATCTTTAAGTCTAAGTTGTTACACAGAAACGCGTGAACAGTACAGGGAATTAAGCGCAAAGTAAGTACATGTAATGGAATGTAACAAATTCATGTTCGAGATTTGAGGTAGATTTGTAAATATATAGTTACTACGATTATCCTTATTAAATATTTGTATTTATATTTCCAAAGTTATAATACATTAAAAAATATTAACTTGGTGTTAAATAAAATATGCAGGTAAACTAATGGCTTCATTTCTTTGTAAAACATGCGTTCATGAAGATTGCTTATTCATGCATCCATGAAAAACAGAATACTGACGTTCATTTCAATGAAGTTGCATTCATCAGCAACATTTAAAATAGCTTCTGAAGTTTGATATGTTTTTACTTGCCATGACTTTATACACTGAAATGCTATTTAAACACTTGTCGGTATAACAACATTGTTTTTTGTCTTTACTTTTCAGAAGCCAATGAATTCTGGGAATTTGATACTCGAGTTTGTTGTTGGGTTCCTCCTGGTAGCATCGGCACTCTCAACACCCATTTTCAAAGATTCCGAAGCGCAATACCAGTTTCCACCTAACTTCCAAGAAGAAATATCAAGGATAGACTATGGGAATAGTAAGATATTTTCACCTTCATCTTTGATTGACAGTCGACCAATCACAGAGGTGGAGACACACCAGGAGTCAGCCATACGCACCCCCATTGCGTATACTAGTACTGATGTTAATGCAGATATGACGCAATCAGATAATTCTTATCCGGATGAAATATCTCCGGTCCCGTCCCTACGAATGAGGGGGTCGGCATCTATGCATTACCGTTTCTGGAAAAGTGTATCCAAAACGGCAATACCTACCGTTGAATTTCTAGGAAATACTCTGGAGCATCTTGTATCCAACTATGTAAGTAGTTAAATAGTTACTTGAATAAATGAGTATAATGTAAAATAATGTGTTATGCAGTTTTATCACCTAATGTACTGTGTTATCCAGTGAACCTTTTGCGTATTAACCCATGTAATATGACCTATCAGCCCTGTGATTGGTTGAAAGTTTCAATTGTTTCAATTGTGACGT
>JAUMHH010211370.1:0-12715 GCA_032359455.1 Chlamys rubida | reverse complement strand
GGATGGTTACTTTCTTGCTTCTTCAACCAACAGTGTTTACATTCTGCAGTTGATTCGATATTCAAGAGTTAGCTGCAAATATCATGATTGTTGTGATATTTATCAGCTGTCGAAAGACAATATGACAACAAAAGTTTTCGGGAAAAACAGACTGAAGAAAACTGGAGACAAGTTTTATGGCTGCCATCATGGTCTCATTCAAAACTATACACTATGTCGTCCCTGTGTTAACTGAAAGATCAATTATTTTGATTATGATCATAGGTGTGTCTTATTGCTTCGGCGTGACTATCTCGACTCTCGTTTTGAGGACGTTCCGATACATTTTACTTAGACTTGACCTATATTTACATAGACGGTGTTGTCGATGAAGCAGAATTAAGATGGCTGGCCTTCCGGAACACCTGGTCTTATCCTTCATTTTCAAGGTTCTCTTAGAAAATGTTTGTGTTAGTCATATTTTTTACTTATTTTATAGAGTTCAAATTACCGTTATGTTTAGGTTAAAACTCAGGTATTATATTGATTTTTTTTATTATTATTTTTCAGCGGAGTCTGCACACCACGTCAATCACGTAGAAAAAATAGTGCTTTCTTCTAAAAAACCGAAAAAGATTTCCTCCGCTTTAATTCCAAATGGCATAAAGGTCGTTGTAGAGATGAAATGGAGATCCTGTGTTCTGCTGGGTCAACTCATGGCTATAATATGTCTAGTTCTGGTAACATACATTACAGATGATCAGATGGAGCAACCAAAAATCATATTTGCGATGGTTTGCAGTTTGTGATAACATAACATGGATTTGCCTGCACAAATGAGAATAAAAAACATAAAACATAAAAACATATATTTTATGTAACTTAAAACACGACACAAACAACTATTAGAGGGTAATCAATTGAATATTCCAAAATAAATAAAAACAATTTTGGAGATGCGGGGGATCGAACCCCGGGCCTTTCACATGCAAAGCGAACGCTCTACCACTGAGCTACATCCCCATGTATATCATCACTCGGTGAGAGGCAAATTGGATTTGCTTCTTTTTAAATATTTTGAGCTAAACAAAAACAACACAAAAACATATCTGAGTTCAAAATCGATAAAACTTGAGCAAAATATGAACAAAGGAATATTTACATGCAATCCCTTACAAGGATAATAATTTGAATGAACAAATGTATTAAACAACAACAGGTTTGTTTTGTCGTTTAAACGCCCATCCAAAAGTCAAATTTAAAGATACGATTCTTAAGTACTGGTGCAAGGGGCTTATATACAATCTCCCCAAGAAAAGTGCCTTGAGGAACAGCAACAATTAGCAAGGTATCACTTGGCCTACGGTCCTTGGCAAGATCTTTTGTACGATCTTGCAGAGCATAAACCAGGTCTCGATTCAAAGCTGTGAACAGAACAAACCGGTTTCAGAATATGAAATGGAAACATAGATCAAATCGCAATACTCATTGAACAGTTTCTGTACTGTTTGTGAACTTCATAGACTTCTTTCAGGTCTTTGAAAGTGTTAATTTTGGTGAACGTTAGACAAATGTTTCTTTCCTGTAGAATACCAAAAAAGCTACGAAAACTTATCGGTAATTTGTATGTACAGTTTGCATGCAGAATTATTTTTTGGGAGAATACTATCTCCACAAACCACATTGTTTTTGCTTCTTCTCTCGTTATTACGAATATTGCAGGATGCACTCTACCAAAACTGTTCCCGGTGACATTTGGAAACCAGCTGGGAGACATTGTTTATGGTGTGACACAAATTCTACTCATTAAGCTTATTCGTACAGATAGTCATGACTCTCCCATTAGGCCAACAAGAGTATGGATATCAGGATATCAGTGAACACACCATCGTACTTCAGACTCAAAAGTTACAAAGTAAAATTCTAAACCCATTGCTCAATCTTTTCAACAACAAGCAACCGCTAAAAACAACTGAATGTACATTACATTGAAATAACTCGTCTTTCTGTATGTTCTTGTTCTACACTCCCATACAAACATGCTCCAGCTAGACACATAGCATCTAAATGTTATCAATGACGCAAAACTACGAGAGCTTTCATAAAGAGTCTGAAGTATCGAGTCTCTTGTTATCAATTTAAATGTAAATTTCAAGATACTGATACATTCTTTGGAAGATCACGCCAGAAAACAGATAAAACGAGGGTATGTTAAATCAGACGTAGATGGCTGTATATGTCTCTGGTAAAATTGGATTCGCTTTCAGAATGGATTAAATCTGTCAGGTGTAGTAATCAGTAAAGAAGTAGCGGTTTGAACTTTCAGTATTTCAGTCAGTATTTCATGTCCTCGGAATTCAAACTACTCTCGTTTGGCCTAGATTTACATGGCAGGTATCGTCGATTAAGCAGAAAACGCTTTCCCCTCCGGAACACCTGGTCCTATTATCCTTATACTTGTTCAAGGTTCCCAATATAAATATTTTCTTTTGTTCAAATAGATGTCAATATTTTGCCACTTTTTGGTCGAACTTAATAATATAATTATAATAGGCTTTATATATTCTTCATAACATATTGTTACATATGGTAAAGATACAATGTATGATAAAATGTACAATATTTACAGCTGAGTCCGAATTACGGTGTTGTCGGTAAGTATTCTCGTTGCTGTTTTGGGTTCCAGCGAAGTCTGGTGTCTGTCAGGGATGTATTTTATCGCTAATTATTTATCTGAAGATGATTGATTAGATAATGGGAAAAGATGGACCATGTAGCATAGACTCTTGTGACATCCCTGGAGGATGATCTAGACTAACCTATTGACATCGCGTTACTAATGTGTAAGTTTATCGACCTTCAGTAGTCCGGCGAACTGAGGAGCTGACGATTACTAGTATCATACGACTTTTGATATAGCCAGAATAGTTTGTTTGTTTGTTTGGGTTTTTAGGACGTGCCAGGTTTCGGTGGTGGAGGAGAAAAACCACCGACTTACGCTCAGTACCTAGTGACTGTCCCACGTAGACCTGTCTCGAACCCGCGACCCAGTGGTGGAGGGCTTGTGGTAGCAGAATGACAGACGCCTTAACCACTTGGCCACCGCGGCCCCTAGCCAGAATAGCACTAAAACGGCTTTTAATTCAAATAGATATACAATGTAAAATTGGGAATATCACATGAGCTGTGTAACCAGGTAGTAACGTTTTGTTCGCATTAACCTCCGAAGTACTAGCACTGGTAATTGTGGAAATGAGTGTAGAAACTGGCCATAGAATTTTAGAATATAAATATTTAAACGGCAACAAAGTTAAAAAAATAGAAATAAAAATGTTCACTCTCTAGATGGCAAATTCAAATTAATGCAAAGTGTTCAACGTTTAAATGTGCGGGCAGTTTGACCCCCTCACTCAATCGGTGACAAGAGGAAAGAGGAGTCATCTTTAATAACTTACTTATTTCATCTTGGAATATGTCAATGGATTTTTTTTAATAATTTCAAAGTTAATTTGATACAAATCATGCTTTTGGTTTTTCGTTCAGTTTACAGATGCCACTCCTCAAATTTTCCTTTATACTTCGTAATTCTCTCGCGTATCTTGATCTTTAACGAAAGGTTCCCGGTGGAGTTGATAAACATGTCACACAAACGCGTCTTAGAGGGGCACTGCCATATTGGTGTGCCGGTACAGGGTATCAGAAGTGATTGATTTTAAATTCCATGGGTCGATATCAATTCTTACCGCTAATTTTGAAAAGTGGATTATCGCTAACAAACATGGGGTCTTGACTAAACACACACGGGACTCGTAACTAATGGGAGCGTGCGTTATGTTTCGGGATAATTTGATAATTTGATGCGGTGATTTACAACGCTTGAAACTCAAAAGGTCGGGCAAAATATTACATTATTATACATGTTTACCCCAGCGAAGACAAAATAAACTGGATTTTGTAATTAGTCGAAATCCACACATATACAGTTGTTTTAGCACTATTGCAGTGTAATAGTATGTTGACAGTATCTGATAACTTTGTGATTAGACTAGAAATGCATTTCTATGTAGTCCCTGGCGACTCAAACAGACCCATCGCCCCTACGTCTACTAAACACTTTACGAATATGGATATTGAAATATTTCGTAGGATACATGGCAGTTTGATTTCTGAAAATGACAGCCAGATATACATTTTGAATACGTGATTATTCGTGATTGGCTTCGACAGCACAGATTGAGTGATGTATTAAACACGTGGACAGGACACCGACACTCTGTGATTGAGAGCATTATGACGATTGTCAATACTAATTATAATGACTATGTACGGATATTTGTAATTGAAGGTAACATTTTCAGTAATCAAATTTGTGTCTGAACAACTAAAAGAGAAATGATATCGGTGTAAAAAGTGTATCTAGTGAACAAAGTATAGCATTTCTAGTATAACCATAACCGCGTGTAACTGTTGGAGTGTACTTTGTGAACCACTTCCTGTGTATACAGTGTAACATATCTTCTATGTCATAACCGTCTGGAACTGTTCGAGTGTATATTTGGTGAACCACTTCCGGTGCCTGCAATTTATCATTTCTAGTAAGCCAAAACCGTGAAAAACTGTTCCGGTGTACTTGGTGAACCACTTCCGGTGTATACAGTATAACATTTCTTGTATTCCATAACCGTGTTGAACTGTTACAGTGTACTTTGTGAACCACTTCCGGTTTATACAGTATAACATTTCGTGTATACCATAACCGTTTTGAACTGTTCCAGTGTACTTTGTGAACCAGTTCCGGTGTATACAGTATAATATTTCGTGTATACCATAACCGTGTTGAACTATTACAGTGTACTTTGTGAACCACTTCCGGTGTATACAGTATAACATTTCGTGTATACCATAACCGTGTTGAACTGTTGGAGTGTACTAGGTGAACCACTTCCGGTGTCGATTATCGCTGATAATCGCTGACCAGTGATGGGCAGCACCTGTACCAGCGAGAGGCGGGAGCCCAGTACGGACTCATACGGAGACAAACTGTTGAAATACGTCACCATTCCCGCCATAACTATGCTGGGGGTCGTATCGCTTATAGTGCTCTACCTAGGTAAGACATGGGCATACGAATGATAGAGTGAGTTATGTCGAAAAAGGATGGGGGGATGTGCAAAAATCATGCTTTAAAAAGGAATTTAATTAACAAGCTTGTTGATTTTCCTGGTGCCTTGTCAACCATTGATATGGATATTCAGTATGAGTCATAGCTGTATATTTTCCTCTTCGTGTCAATCAAAATGAACTATACGCTTGTCATGGAAAATAATATGTTATTATTCGATTTGGAAGTGACTGCTTTTTTTCTACATTTTAGCCATTTAGAGGAAGTGTAAGTTGTTTGATAATGTTGACGTTTTATTCACTAAGAGTATTTTTGATCTACTGTATATTTTTCGCCCAACATGCATAATATGAATAAACACAACGAAAAATAACCCTTATAAATTGACATCATACTTAAGATAATGAATGCATTAACCATAATTAAATCTCTTGTTTTCCAGTTGACAAAGTGTCATGTTACGGAATACCCGGAAACAACAACGTCGGATCAAAAGCGGAAGTACATTGTTTCAACAGCTTCCAGTTAGCGATAAAACATGGCTTAAAATGGAGTGAAGAACGACAGCTGATGCACAAGCTCTTCCCTATTCTATTGTTGTGCCAGGCTTTATCGTTTGTAATTCTTCTCATTCTCTGGTTCTGGTGTCTGTCCAGGGACCTGACCAATCACATCAGTTCTGTGGTCGATTACTGTGACAATCTCACAGACTATTACCGGAAATACGATAAAGGGATGCGGAAGAACGTTACGGAGGCAACGCTACATAGAGAAATTGATAACTGTTTAGAATTTCTCATTTATCTTCTGACGAAAAAGGCCAAGAAAATTTACGTCTATAATATAATTAAGTGGGCAAGTTTAATTCTACTATGCTATGCTTGGTTTGTGGGGTATTTCGTCATTATCCTTCCCGATCTTGTCATTTTTGAGGACAACTTTACCTGTTTGTATGACGATGTCCCCGTTCAAAAGGTCGCCGATTGCACCGTCCCGACTTCGACTTTCCTTCGCGCTGTATGGTACATCAACCAGGTTTTCTTAGGGCTTCTCTCGTTGGTGGCCTGGTTCCATGTAATTGAGTTATGTCAACGGAAAAAGTTCTCATCTTCGTTTTTCTACAGGACCATTCCAGGACTTCAAGATGGCCGACTTGCTGAGTGTGTTGATCTTTACTATAACTCTCGATACATTTGCCTCCTCTCACAATTTTGTAACTCCAATATCCATCTCTGTGCTGATTCCGGGCTGTCCAAGTCCCTATCCCGGAAGTATGGAGCCCCAGACGGTTTGACGCCAGGAAAAGCAACAATTGTAGATAAACATTATCCGGTGATTCAACCGGAACAACTTAAAAAATTCAGGCAGTCATCTGAAGAATACTTCCGGAAGAAGAAACTTCGGAAAACGAAAACAGTCAAAACTGTTCAGGTACATCCAGTTACAGAACCAAACCTAAACATTTCTGGAAGGAAAAGCTCACATTCAAAACAATCAGACGGCGTTTCCGGTAAAAGAAGTGGAACATCCGGTTTGGCGTCCGATCGGTCAGTATATATGACGTCACATCTTCTTGGCAGGAAGTTGGAGAAGGATCTAAAATCACTTCGCTTATCTATGGGTCAGGGGTCTATAAACTCCACTCCCCGGACTCCTCGCAGTAATGTTAGACTGGATGACTTATCTATAAACATGGCTACCCCAAGGCCGCATATGGACTACAGACCACGTGATACGGGTCAGTACCCGACATTCACCACGAGGAACAGGGAATTCAACCCCGACGCCTACAACCTTGATCTAACGATTCGGAGAAACTACGCTGCAAACATGAACACTTGGAAATGATGAACATAGTTTGAGGGTAGAGTGATTCAAATGCCACTACCTTTCCTAATAGATTTTGATACTTTTACAAGTAGTTCCTTGGTGGAAGGAGAAACTTGTGTTACTTTACTGTGTTCTTACAACTAAATATATAGTGGAATACATGTATAGTCAACTTCCACCCGACCATCAACACTTTGTTCACTTGTTTTTGTTACATCTAGTAAATGACTTTTATGGTTAAATACACACTTACAATTTTATGAGACTGCATGAGCACTCAAAACATTTCAAGAATTTTCAAGATAGTTTACACTCACACAACACGTATACGGGTGTAAAAAGAGCTCAAACCGTACAATTCCTCAGCAGAGTAACAATAAATTTTCTTACATACACAAGCTTTAAACTTAGAGTGTTAAGAGTTCGAATTTTCGCGAATTTTTGAGGCAATAAATTTACCACGAAAAAAAGTATTGAACGAGCTAAATCCGATATAAACCCGCATTATTACCGTGAAAATAGTTTACTGTTATTTCATTACTTTCGTGAATACATTGACTGATATTGTTTTGATATTGCAGTGATGAACATTCTCTCATTTTAATGTAAGTTAGATAGACATGGTAATACCTTGGGATAGATGCACGTCTGGTTCCTGGTTACATTGGTACTGTGTAAGAAGTGGGCGCGGTAAATGCAACTGATTGTTGCAGTTTGTTGAGGCTATTGTTCAGATTAATATAGTAATTCTTCTGTATGGAACATTGCTGTGCTTAAACATGCGTGTACAATACAAAGGTATTAGCCTCGTCTGTCAATTTACCTATAACACAGGTACTAGTCTCGTCTGTCAATATACCTATAACACAGGTACTAGTCTCGTCTGTCAATATACCTATAACACAGGTACTAGTCTCGTCTGTCAATACACCCATAACACAGGTACTAGTCTCGTCTGTCAATATACCCATAACACAGGTACTAGTCTCGTCTGTCAATACACTCATAACACAGGAGAAATATAAACAAATGTGTATCAATATGCAATATTACAAAACAATGAAACTAACTTTGACATTTAAACGTCCAGTTAAAATGTACATGTTCGTGCCTTGGGATAATTATTGAGTGGCAATAGTGCAACATGTAAGGATACTGAGCGTGAACAAAATATCCTGAACGATGAAAATAATGTCATTAAAAAAACTATTCGAAAAATAAATTGAAGTATGTAGGATCCGTTCTCTCAGTTGACATCTGACAGGTAACGTTAGTGACTTTTACTAAAAGATTTGTGTCCAGCAGCTTTGCTGCATTTTCTTGTTTCGGCAATGCTAATGTTATTTTCTGTCACATCAACTACAATTCCGTTTCTTTTTTTGCTATGTGATAAAATTCGGATGCGGGTCGTTATTGTCACCGAGTCGACTTGAAAAGGTAGGCTGATTTCACCTCTAAATGGCTCAGGGGAGGCAACTCTTTAAAAAATAGACACGATGTTGTGATATTTCTATCTTGCATAACAAAGAGTTTTTCTGAAAAACACAAAAACGTAAATTTCACGTCAGCATGACGTTATGTCATCGTCTTTTAATTGTGACGTCATCATGTCCATGTAAAAGTGTAAAATTAATAGACTATTTCACTACCTTGTGTGAGAGAATTGATGATCAGACTTGCGGCAAAACTTACACCTTTTACAGTAAAGTGTAATTGTCAGATTGTTAAACACATTACGGATCACAAACGTCCGGTTGGTCCAGTATTCTGTCGTTTCCTGTACCGTTTGTAATTTGTTTCGTATGTCCGACACTCGACGAGACGTTGACCCATCACTGTCAGCTGTAGTTGCTGCCTTCGGCAATCTGTACATGTCTGCCACTGGCACATCAGTCAACAACCGCATCAAAAGTCAAACGGGAATTGCTAAATTCATTAAAAAACGAAATACACAGTATATATATTATATCGATCGGTATAATCAAAGATTAAAGCCGTCTGTTCAGTCTCGATAGTGAGAAGCATTCACACAGAATGTCATACACAATATATGATAATACCAAGTGAATCTTTTCCTTGTTTAAACTACTGACATCTTTTTCTTTTGTTTTGTCATGTGACATTATACATTTTAAAAAGTCAAGATCAATTTCGTTTTAGAAATGACCATTCGGACACGAGAACACGGTCCTGCTGACTTGTCTGAGATAGTATACAAGGGGATAAGTATGGATCGGTAGACCTTAGCCGTTAATAGGACGTTAAACCAAATAAAACCGAATAATACCGAATTTTCTACCATAAGTAAAGAAAAGCTCGCGTGTACCACTGTACATCATATATAGATGCTTCTGTCCTTGTATTACTCTAAATTCACCGTGAATAAAACACGACATATTTCAAATCAGGTTGAATTTGAACACGTCACGTCAGATATGCATGTTCCTTTCCTATTATTTTCTACAATGCAGGCCACAGCATACAACGATATTACAAATGTATCAGCGAGAGTCATGAATTAAAATTTTGACATTTTCTGTGGAGGAAGTATATACACGTTAAGTAAGGGCATCCGCATCTGACAAACGATGTATGTGATGAAATTACAACATATAGAGACAAGGGATGTGTATAAAGCGGCTGTGATCAGGAAACAGACATGGACCTGACTTAACAAACTGCTTAGTTAGGTAAATTACACTCTTTACTAGTTTTATACTGACTTATGTTACACACAATCTTAACTTCTCCGTGGTCATCTTTCTTTTGAAACAGTCGGATATTATAATGTGTATCAAATTCGACAACGTTGGTGAGTGAAGGTAAGATAAGGTGAACATTTATAGTGTTACACTGACGGGCTATAAAGTAATCCTATTTAAATGTGTAACATCTCTCTTGTCTCTCATTTACCTGTAAATCACCCCCTACAGGTGAGAGGGGCGGGAAGATCCACAGCTTAGGACAATATACATACGGACGCAAGTGTAACCTGGCCGGAGGATATTCGGACTTGAATCACTAGCATCACTGACCACTGCAGGTCAAGAGGAGATCCGGACTATGTGGTCACGCTGGTCCGTTCAGGTACGTAAATGCCATATGTGTAGAACTTTATTGATATTTTGTGACCATCTTGATGACACATTCCGATGAACGTATAGGCAACGTGACATTAACTGTAGAAGATTGATAAGGTAACGATACTATTTGACAGGTGTGTTTATAGACAAAAAAAAGGTATACAGTAGTAAAAAGTCTACCTGTTTCTACCTGAGTACACTCGTTAAAGCTGTACTTGCCTATTAAAGCATCACACAGGTGTGGTGGTCATTCAGGTGTATCAGTGTGTCTAATCACCGCGACACAGGTGTGGTACAGGTATCAGGAGGTGGGGTACTATCGTAAAAGCTGGCTGGGTCGGGGAATACGTTTCTGTGTTACGATTGGATATACCTAGCAAGTATCGGTGGAATTGCTAAACTGCATTACCAGGTAAGGTGCATACCTATACTCTAAATGTAAGAAACAGGTAACTTAAAAACATGTTTTAGTTTCCGATAAGGATTTGTACTTTAACACTGTTATATATTGGTTAAACATACGGCGCTCTAACACAATTCCTTAAATACACAAATGTTATTATAATAAATTTAATAACTACATTTTCATATTCATTCATAAAAGCCTCATTGTGTATTATAAACATACTGTATAGGCTTAAATTTACATGATATGAATACACTTTTTTTCAATCCACACACATTATGAATTATATTATATGTACAGGGGTAATTTTATGGTCGAATTCTCATTATATTAGGTAATATGTATACTTACATGTTTAGGAGCATACAACATTCCATGCACAACAATATAAATAGATAAATTGCTATTACATACATGGTTGACTGCACGCACGCGACCGTCTAAAGTGTGTAGTCTATACATGCCGTACGCGTGTTTTTAATTTGAGTTAAATCTATAACTCTGTACAATTTAAAAAATTTATTAAATAGAAACGTGAAGCTGTAGCTATGTTTAGTATATATGTTGTAGTCGATTCTGCACGACTTCACATGACAGGGTAATACGTAGGAATTTAGCCTCGTTACACACGCTGTAGAGAGGACACCTTTAGCTATTGATGGGTTCCATATCCCTCTGAGGACTTGTTTTATTTATTTTCTATTTGGTCATGCGGAAGTCTGTTTTAGAAAGCTTGACACACTTAACAATATTTTAAATCAGTATAGTAACTTTTTTGTTGTTGGACATTTCTTTAAACTATTTGTTTTCATCTTTTTGAAGTTTTGTGTGGTAAATGGGTTCATGAGATAAGGTTGTAATTTTTACAAATATTGATTTTGAGATAAATAAAGTAGGTGGTATATAACATAATGTATTGGTCAAACTAACCATGCTTTTATTTTCCGTCCGGAGCAACATTCCCGGTAGTACGTGATTCAAGTACACTATGTTCCATTGAAAGGATAAGAAACATGCTGCTCCACCATCTTTACAATATTTTCAGCTGTCTATACCAGTATTGTTAGCATATCGAATAGCTCAGGAGAAGAGGGTTTCTCTCTATAGTAACTGTGTATATTGTCATTAGGTCCTCTGATTAATTCCGTGATAACCGCCACTCCGTGGATTTAGCCCAGGGTGACAGATATGTAGATCTACACGTGCCTTAATTGATTGAATCGAAAGTCTGGGTGACGTCATATTACCTGATGACCATGGGTGGGCGCTGGTTATAACCGGCTATACAATTGGTCATTTGTACCGATGTCTAACTTACAGTTGGGTCACAGTGTTCCAAATGACAGGTATACATCGTCCTGGCCGAGACGGTCATCCATCATACATGGATACACACCTGTATGTGTGGTGCTATAAGCCTCAGGGCCCAAAGCATGTGTTACAGATATACCCCAAAAACCTGTAAAATTACTCCGGACCCTTTAGTTTAGGTTTAAATATAGTTGCAACAAATTCTCAGGTCCTTGAACGATAATTTATAGCAGATATAGATACAACGTAAGGCATTCTTATATGACCACATTATAGAATTTCTAAATACAACCATTCACATTCCTACATACACCCTATACCATACATACATGTATAAACAGAGACGTATATACGTCTCTGATATAAATAACCTATAACAATTCTATATACAACCTAAAACATACCTAGAAACCACCTATAGCATACCTAGATACAACCTATAGCATACCTAGATACAACCTGTACCATACCTAGATACAACCTATAGCATACCTAGATACAACCTATACCATACCTAGATACAACCTGTACCATACCTAGATACAACCTATACCATACCTAGATACAACCTATAGCATACCTAGATACAACCTATACCATACCTAGATACAACCTATACCATACCTAGATACAACCTATACCATACCTAGATACAACCTATACCATACCTAGAAACAACCTATAGCATACCTAGATACAACCTATACCATACCTAGATACAACCTGTACCCTACCTAGATACAACCTATAACATACCTAGATACAACCTGTACCATACCTAGATACAACCTGTACCATACCTAGATACAACCTATAGCATACCTAGATACAACCTATAACATACCTAGATACAACCTGTACCATACCTAGATACAACCTGTACCATACCTAGATACAACCTATAGCATACCTAGATACAACCTATAACATACCTAGATACAACCTGTACCATACCTAGATACAACCTGTACCATACCTAGATAC
>JAUMHH010211359.1:0-12715 GCA_032359455.1 Chlamys rubida | reverse complement strand
AGTGAGAGACTATAAGACACTCATGTCCAGGCTGTAGGATAGGGAAATTACCCCAAAGGGGTTTTCAAATTTGGTAAAACCCGAGGGTGGAATTTCCCTATCCTACACCCTTGGGCATGAAAGAGTATTTTTCACCGATTGTGATTGTGATCGGTCACTGTGGTGGTCACTTAGACAGGTTTTACTGTACTGGTGATAACAAACACATTGGTCACATTGTGGTAATATTAGGTTTTTTCTCTAGTAACAGAAATATTGGATCATGTGGCGGTCAGTTTAATCATATTTTACTATAGTTGCAGAAATATTGGCCCTTGGGGTCAGTTTAGACAATTTTTAGTGTAGTAACAGAAATATTGGTTCCTGTGGTAAGTTTAGACAGGTAGTATTGTAGTGACAGAAATATTGGTCCCTGCGGTCAGTTAAGACAGGTTGTATCGTAGTGACAGAAATATTGGTCCCTGTGGTCAGTTAAGACAGGTTGTATTGTAGTGACAGAAATATTGGTTCCTGTGGTCAGTTTAGACAGGTTGTATCGTAGTGACAGAAATATTGGTCCCTGTGGTCAGTTTAGACAGGTTGTATTGTAGCGACAGTAATATTGGTCTCTGTGATCAGTTTTACTGTAGCAACAGAAATTATAGTCCCTTTGGAGGTCAGTTTAGAAGTTTTATCAATTGCTATTAAAGATTAAATCTTTTCCTTAAATATGAATAAGATTTAACTAAAAAATACAACATTTCCTTTAATATTTCACTTATTTTAATCATTAAGTTTCTATACATATATATATATATCACAGACTTTAAATAAAAGTTAGACACATTATTTACAAATGAAAAGAATTCTTTACGGAAATAGTGACAAACAGGCTCTCTCCATTCTCACCATGGAAAATTAGGGAAACAATCGATTTCATTGGCTGAAATGAACAATTCAAATCGTTCAATATCGATCCCTCACACAAGTATACTGATGTTATACGAATGTTAAATTCGTTTCTGACATAAAAGTTCTCAAGACTTTATGAAAAGGAACTGTTGTAAAATCATTGTCATTTTGATAGTTTCTTCTTTTTGAGAGACACTGATAACGCAAATTTACTTTTAGAGTAAATTTGGGGTTTGTATACAAAAGATAAGCTGTTCTGCCGAGTGAAGACGAGGTGGACATTGAGTTTGTGCTACATCACAGTCAGTTCCTACAAATACTGACTCATACTCATAGTGAAGACTTGGCAGCAATAATTGATCCATAATTATGGGTATTATATTTTTTTCCTTCACTGTCACATATCCCTCTGGCCCCATACACCTCCCAACCCCCACCCGACCTGACCCCACCCACATACAAAATCAAGCTCAGACACTATATGCATGGCATATACAGCTTTTATACTAATGATTGGATCAATAATTCAGTGTTTATTTACCACCATCACCTTCACTCAAAACCCCATCCCTCACCCTTATTATACTAAAGTACAGATGCATGCTCAAAAGTGAAGATTTGTTCTTGACGAAATTAATTCTTCCGTTAAAATTGTAACCCTCCCTTGCCCTACCCCCAGGAAAAAAATAAGATCTTAATCTAAATGATATCATCGGATCTTCATTTTCTTTCAGATATGTACCAAAATCATGAAATATATTGGCACCATCTATAATCTAACGTCCCCCTCCCCTTCACCTTATACGTCTGTATGATATTCCACCCCCCCCCCCTAGCACATGTTGCTCCTCCTATCGAGTGGTTGTGTTGAACTGTGTGAAGTAGGCGGCCGTGGGGGGGTTGGTGTACACCTCCTTGTTCAGGAAATCCTTGTGTGATGTCTGCTCAGTAGCAAGTCGTCGGTTCTCATCGGCTTGTCCACGGTCCAGTTCACGCCTCTTGCGATCCATTTCACGTTCCAGAAGCATAGCAGCACGAGCGTTGGCCATCTGTTGTCTCTCCCATTCCTTGTTTCTTAGCTCCTCCTCCTGGTCATGTCTCTGTAACAAACGAAATATACACTTTCAAAATAAAGGTATAAATATGTTAAATAATATGTATTCCAGATGTTTTTATAAACCAAACAAACCCTAAATTCTACATTAATGAACCCCATACTTGGTCTAAAATTAACAAAAAAACCTGGATCGAAATTTGTTATTTGTTAATTTTACTCAATGAGTTTTTGAGAAGAGCTTGTGTATCTCACTCACCTGGTTATTTACAAAATCAATGGTCCTTAGGAAAAGTTTGAAAAAATGTCATATCTAACAAATAATATGTAACAGCATTTTAAAGGCTGTATTCTGTGTAGAGTTGTGTTTTAAACATTTAAGAAAATTTCATGGCCATGATAAGAAAATGACCCTTCTGTTATTAACATATTAATGTTATATACATGTCTATTTTTATGAAAGCGTATAAAAATAAATTCTCGAAATGTCCAAAATGAGGAAGCATCTTGAATTTTATATGTATTTACAATTTGTTTAGAAATCAGACTGGGTGCAATTTTGCGGTTGGTTTTTCAGAAATACCCAATTTACTCAAATTTCTCATTCTTAACCTGTTCTTTTTTTTATAAAAACCAAATATAACTGATTGAATTCTTATTTGATTTAGTAATTTCAACCAAATTTAAAAAATAATAAAAAAAAAATTAAATATAAAATTTAAAATCACTGCTACAATGCAGTTTTACTAGGACTAATTAAAACAGTGACATACATTTTTCTCTGCCCTCTGGAGTTCCTGCAGGTTACGGATGTGGTCCAACTGTTGAGGACTCATGCCCTTCCACCTGTCGGTGATAACACGATGAGGTCCAAACGCGCTCTGTGCCACAGACGGATTCTTCGTCAGCACGTCCCCGAAGATGTGGTTGGCGATCTCTGTCATGTTGTCATCGTGATTCTGCTGTTTCTGTAATCTTTCCTTCTCCGATCGTTCTCGGTCCTGTTAAAGAGAAAATTCATTTCATTAAAATAAGCTCTTCTTTCCTGGCAACGGAAAACCAGAAAAAAGCAAGAGGCAAATCAAGAGTTAGAAGAAAATTAAATTAAAAATGTTCTTCTTCAAATCGGAGGGTGGGGGAGGGTGTTTATACTGTTCAATAAACCACATTGGAAATGGAATTCTAACATTTGCCCCCAAAATGAAAAAGGAGAAAAATACACTGCCTCTTATTTTTCTTGTCTGTGTAAATTTATATAAAAAAAAAATCAATTTCCTCATGAATTTAAAGTTATTCATTATATAAATATCAGTGCAGTATTCCTTCATTCAAATATGAGAGAGGGTAGCCAATGAAGTTAGTGGAAACAAGAACTCGGACACTAGGTCAGCCAGGGCCCTGCTGCTTGTCTGATTGTATTTATCCTTAAAAAAGGGAAATGTAGAATTCACATCCGTCATCTTAGAACTCAAAATATTGGTAAACATTTTCACAATTTTCCTTTTTTTTTTTTAAAAAGATGAATGCAAAAAAAAAACAAAAAAACAGCCAATTACAAGGCAGCAGCCTCATTAGAAATGTTCACACTTCTCTAAACATCAAACTCAAGTGAGAGACTTGGGTACGTAGTACACAGGGCAAAGTTTGATTAAAATCTGTCTGCCATGTAATATCGCACATAAAGCAAAAAAATAAAACAACAAAGGGAGGTTTTTACTGTAGGGTACCCATTATAAACTTACCAGGGCTTGGTTATAATCTTTCACAGCCATATTTATTGCCCGCCGACATTCCTCCTCAGAATTAGCAAGGTCCATTGCCCTCTGGTCAAGCTCTCGCATTTTGAGTTCGTACAGATTGTTGGCCTTATCCATGTTCTTCTTGGCTTGATCCTTCTCTTCGCTTTGTTGTGTTGACCATTCTCTTAGCTGTTCTTGTTGGTAGTTCCTTCTAGCCTTATTGTTTAAGTCTTCCCCTATCAAAGTATTTATGAAAGAATTAAAAACTTATCTGGAAAAAACTAAAAAAAAAAAAAAAAAACACGTTTTGTAAGCTCTGAAAATTTGAAGATAGTAGATTGCATACATGTATGGAATATATGATAGATGTGTTTTTTTACCTTCAAACTTTTGAAGACTAGAAATTCCACACCTTGGGTCATCATCACTGACCCTGGCAGGTTTGTCCTTCTTAAGGTAATCAGGATCGTACAGATCAAATTCTCGTCTACTGCCGGGCTGTTGGTGCATCGAACGGAAATCGTTCACAGCTTTGTTTAATTCCCTCACATCATGATTCTGTCTTTGTTCCAACATCATAGAAATTTTATCATTTCGTACAGCATCAGCAGCTGAAATATAAGAAGAATCAAATAATTTGAAGAAGGTAAGTTTCCCAAAAGAAAGAAGACAAAGTTGATTTTGTATACATGAAGCACTTGCTGTTGGAATTAAATTATTGCATCAAGTAAGATTTTCCTGCAATTATTTAGCTTCATTTGATATGCAGACAGCATGCCTCATCACCAACTTCAAACTTCAATGGCCAATGGTAAGATACATGCAGCTCAGTTAAAACAATATTTTATTATCGTTCCTGATAAATGTCTTTGTATCAATGCTAATGATCATCTCATGAGTCATGAAACAAACCACAAGAGGACGATTGGGACCAGGGAAATACAAATAAAGAACACCATATCAGATGAGGGATTTACTGTGATATTAGCAAACATCTACTAAATTATTCAGGTGACAACTTTCCTGATAACCTTCAATTAAAAGAGCACTAATTTAGTAATTAATCTTAAATACAACACTACAGTAACCATGGGTCTGTTTGTATATATATGCAGATGGACTAACCAGTTTGTCTATTTTTTAAATGTAATATTCCAGAACCATTTCCTGTAGACCAGCAAATGTGCAACATAAAACCACTAGGTCTGTCTGTAATTCATAAACGAACAACTCTGTTACAACTGTTTGGAACACAAAAAAACTAAAGTGGCCTAGATGAACATTTCTTATAGGTTGATAAAATGAGGTGATTTAAGTCTTAGGTGAGCATGTGACAACATTATTGCTTCTTTAGTAGTACAAGGAAAAGTGATAAAGATAATGCCGTTGCTTAGGCTCGAACCTGCAACCCTTGGCTCTCCAGCCCGATGCTCTACTGCTGAGCTAAAGGGAAATTTCTCTACTGCACATCTTGTACACTATTCCCCCCTTTTTTAAATACCAACCCAGGTTCTTTGACTTCCGCCAAGAGTTCTCCTACCTTGAAAGGGGAGGTGTCAACGGCACCAGTTTACTGTAGGACGAGGAATAGGGATAAAGAAAGTGCCGTGGCTGGGGCTCACAAGTCAACCCTTGGCTCTCCAGCCTGATGCTCTATCACTGAGCTAAAGGGAATTTCCCTATAGCTGACGCTTGTGAAGCAACCTAATCAATGCACATACATCTTTAACACTTCTTTCAACATTTTCACTCCTACACACTCACCAAAAGATCTGTCCCGATTTCTTTCATATTCCTCCTGTTGTTTCTTATCTAAATTTTGTTGCTCTATGGCTTGAGAATCGATCTGTTGAAAAGTAAAGAAATATTTATTCAATTTTATTATTATAAGAGAGCCTCTTGCCTATAATAGACTGGTGTCAATGCGATTAATAACACAATCGAAGTGGTCAGCCTAAAGGTCTACTGTACTGCATGTAAATGATTTAAAGATAAACAAATATATCTATAAATGATATGCCGCCTTGCAAGTCATCTGATTTAAAGACATAGACTAGAAATAATGTCATACCAACTTATTCTCAGAATAATATTTTGAACAATGCCTAAACTGGTGTGGAAACGTTAACCGTAGTTTAGAACAAGATGAAAACAACTCGGCAACAAGCTTACCCCGATTGTTCTAGTCTTTGAGTTGAATATTCGAGATTTTCTCTGTTCTTCCATCAATTTACGGCGCTCAATTGCAGCCGCCTCCTTGTAATCGATAGGTAAATCTAACTTATACATCCTGAAAAGTTTGTTTTGTCGCCCTTTCTCAAAGATATTTCAGGGCCTTTTCGCTAAGGGCTTGATGTAGGAGCTCGTTGCCAAGTTTACACGGTTGTCAACCGGATTTCAACTGCGGTATTACTTTGTTGTATGAATAATATTTATGTAAAGAAAAATCAATTAACTTTGTATCTATATTAGATAAAATAAAATGTTACATTAGAAAAATAAACAATAAAAATAATTCGCATTTCTTTTTATTATTATTTGATCCAATCAAACAACACCAATACCGTCAACCAAAATCTCGTAGTATCTCGCGTAAAACAACGAGAGCATTTTCGCAGCGACATCTATTCGCGCTAAAATTATCGACCATGATTTGATGATATGTTTTCGAATATATAATTCCGGTTTGCATCAGCATCTTAGATGCATTAACAACTTAATTGCTTAAGTGTGCAGACAAACAAACCACAGAATGCCTGGACACCTAAAGTATATCGAAGTAGACAATTTTAAGTCCTACAGAGGCAAACAAAAGATTGGACCTTTCAAGAGATTCTCTGCCATCATTGGACCAAATGGATCTGGTAAGGACCATAACATGTAAACAAACAACGTCTTTGGTTATGTAGGGTAAATACTGATACCATATATATATATTCAGTGAGGAACCTTTAAACTTCTTTCAAATATAACTGTTCAATACCTCGTCATACTTCCTTAAGTTTCCTGTTTGATGACATTGTTTACATTTTGGAAGAAACATTGTTGTGACCCTGATTACATGACAGTTGTTTATATCATACAACCTTTTTCATTTTGTTTACATATACACATCCTGTGTACCCATTTAAATCAGTATTGTTAATGTTGTGTGTGGTTTGCATGAAAGACGTAATAATTGATAATCAAAACATCAATAATCCTGGATGCGAGTGACTTCTGTTGGGTCTGAGGTTATTCCCCTTTCATGATAAACAGTCTGAATGATGCCTTTTTTTCTGCAGGAAAATCCAATTTGATGGACGCAATCAGTTTTGTACTCGGAGAAAAGACATCAAATTTGAGAGTAAAGCGACTTAGTGTAAGTATACAAAACAGTGATGCCATGAACAGTAAAAGTATGGACATATTCTGGCTATTTGGCCAGAGTCCTACCGGAGTACCATGCCAGGTCAAAATATAATACATGGATATATACAGGCCTTTTTTATGACTGAATATGGGTTAATTCCCCTCTCAAGTTTCATAATACATATTTTAAGTCACACAATCACTTTATTCTAATGCATATCTGAGCTGGTGGTTGATTTGAAGAGTCTAATGAACAGTAAGACACAAAAATTAAAGATGCCCCCCTCTCATACTGTCCCCCTGGCTTCGGCCTGAGGCCACCCTTCCCTGCTGTGGGTTTATATGCGCCTACAGCACATATTTCCCCCTATTTCAAAAACAGGTTCCAACTTTTTATTCCTGCATTAATCCCTGGAATTTCCCGACCTGCTCATGACCAAAGCCATTAAAAACATGATTGGCATCCTCTAGAGGCCTGTTAATTCTCGCACATCCTCATGGGTCGGAAACAGTAATTGAGGTCATAGTCTCGTGATTTTATGTATCCTCACGGATCATTCATATCTCCTATATTTTTATAGCAGGTATACAAGCCACAGTGAAACTGTTAAATTGCATATGACAATTTGAACAGTTTTTAAAAACACTTTTGAACATGTTTGTTTATAAAAAAAAAATGTTTTTAATATAAAAAAAGTAATGGACAATATTGTTGAATTCTACTCCAAGTATTTATAGTGCATTGCTTCAAATACATTGTGATAATCAGATCGTGGAGTCAGTTGTATAAATATATATTATGTCATTAAGCACAACTGACATACAGTGATGCTGTTATAGAAATTTCTTTTAACACTGTCAACTACAAGACCAGGACCCTTAAATTGTCCCATACCATTACCAGTTACTGATTCCTTTGGCATATTTGGCAATATTGCATGTTGTTTTTCATCTCACTTTGAATTAGTGTTTTGTTCGTCAGCCATTCGGTATTGGTGTTGCTAAAAGCAATGTGTATATATATATTATGATAATAGCAAACACTAGACTGGCCACTAGGCCTTTCTGCCTTTTTGGGTTTCTTTCCTCCTGATGTGTCATCACAGTCAGCCTGTCTTTGCAAGGACTTGTTACTTTAGTATCTACTATACATAAGGAGAAAAAGGGATCACATGGTTAACTGTCCCTCAGCCAGGATTAAACATATGTCTCTCATCCCTTGAATGTAAATTATAGCTCCCTTGGAGTAATTTATTTGAGATTAGATAGCCATTATACAAATATTGTATTATAAATATTAATAATACAGCTTATTTAGAGTTGAATAGGATGAAATTTAGTCATACCACATTTTGGGTCAGAAAAACAGTGTTTCTAATTGCTTTGTCAGCTTTGTAATGTATTTATCTCAACTTATAACCAGCCACTACGTAATGTTACAGAATTTTTCCATTTTCAGAACTTTCAAATGAACCCCCTGAAGATGATAGATTTCATAACATGACACATATATATAGTGGCTGGGTATAGGGGAGATAATTAATATGTAGCATTTAATTTCAATTCTCCTTAAATCTGGATCCTGTGTTATAAATGAGTAGAATGGCATTGGCATGTACAAGTTTGTTGAATCTCATTGAGTAATTAAGAACGAGACAAAAACAACTTGTTTACAGTTGTAATCCTTTTGAAGGATTAGTGTAGTATCATGACGCATTAATTCCAAAAAACAAGCTGTAATATTAAAACTGATTCCCATTTGTATTTAATATTTTTTTTATAATTTCTTATAAAAAATGATTGTTGTACAGGATCTCATCCATGGAGCTCCCATTGGACAGCCAGCGTCCAACAAAGCATCTGTCACTGCTGTCTACACAGGAGGAGAGGCTGACGACCAGGATTCTGCAGATATACACTTTACCAGAGTCATTCATGGCTCCAGTTCTGACCACAAGATTAATGGAAAGGTACCTGATCAGTGATCTCTGACTAAATCAGTTTTTTAGTGGTTTTACAGAATGTTCATCCCTTAAGTAAATTTAGGGCTGTTATAAGGCCATATCCCTGTGATCGTTTCTGCTATATTTCTCAAAATCAATCAGCAAAAATTTCGGTTTGTTTTTCCCGAAATCATGCTTTTTGTATGTGATAGATTCCCAAATTCACTAGGTATATGCCCCTATGGGAAAGATACAAACATCCCTGCTTAAAATAAATATGTTGAGTGATTTAATATTCAGAAGATTTGTGTTAAGGTATGTTTCCTAATAAAAATTAATAGTAACTATGGCCACATGTGGTACAGATATTTTTTGATATACAGTAAACCCTCTATATAATGCCCTTCGTTGTATTTGCCACCTCACTATATGGGAAGTTCACCACACTACAAGAAGTGATTTTTTTTACTCAGATCAGGGATCTAGGTTTTAGGAGAAATTACCATTGTTTACGAGAAATTACCATTTTCAGATATAGGGGAAATTAAAATTTTGATACAAGGCTCTAGCGTCATGAAGGTGAAAGATAAATGTTTTGTCCGACATACAAGTGTGCAGTAAATTTCAATTTTTAAACAATTTAAACAATTTTAAGCTTAAAATTGTAGAATGTTTGTTTAAATTTAGTGGAGAAAATGTATATATGCAGTATTATGCATTTTAACTGTTGTACTTTTAAGAAAACATATATAGGGGAAATATTTTGATGAAAAAACAGGTATTTTCTTGTTGAAATAAGGGAATTTTGAAGCACACCGGGGGAATTTCAAAGAACAGGTATTTTCTTCTGATGGGGAAACTAATTATAAACGGTAGTGAATCAAGTCTAGATTGATCCCTGCAGTTTTACTGCCGAATACAGGCTGCTTCCCTAGCTAAAAAGTGCCTTATTTTCCCAAAATGACCAAAAACTGAGGAATATTTTCCCACTTTCAATACAAATAATGCTTTATTTTCCCAATTCATTTAGAAACAGGCTGTTGTAAAATGTAGGTAACAACAACACGGACAAGAGTAGCACTAAACATAGTATTGTTTTCATATAAGTGAACATACGGCACCTGTTCAATAAGTCATATTTTACTATTGATTGTATAGGAAATTTATGCTTGTGTGTTTAAAACTTAGTAGATTATCCTTTGATTACCATTATAGTTATGTAGTGATAAATGTTTATAAAATACATACTTCATATTATTGGCATTTTCTTTTCATCTCTCTAGACGGTTACATCCCAACAATATGCTGCTGAGCTGGAGAAAATCGGGGTGTTAGTGAAGTCTAAGAACTTCCTGGTGTTTCAAGGGACAGTAGAGAGTATTGCTATGAAGAATGCTAAGGAGAGGACACACATGTTTGAGGAAATCAGCAGGCAAGATTGTTCATCAGTTTACTGGAAAACTTTTATCTTCATCTAAACATTGTTTGGTACACAATACACATAGTGTGCTTTCATGGATGCATCAATCCATGCCCATTCTCCAGCTTATCCCTTTTCTATCCCCCAACCAATGAGGTTGATGGGGGATATACAGACAGATTCTGTGCAGATATCTGTATGGTAACTTTGTGAAACTTTTATTGAATAGCACATCAATCTAAAAGTCTTTTTTATTTTCAATATTAGTTCCTGTTATCATCGATACAAATGGCCAAAAATGCAACTTACTGTTTGTGAAGTATATCTTCAAACTTCCTATTTATTAAATTAAGGTGTTTTCATTTTTAATCTTCTTTCTCAAACCATAGAAACGAGGTCAAAAATTTATTTTAAATTGTCATTTATGGAGTGTATCTCGAAAAACTTTCAAGATATCTTCATTAAACTTTATATGCATAGTAATCTAGCAGTCTAGTTGTGTCGAGGTCACTGTAACCTACTATTTATATAAATTTGTCAACTAAAACAGTGACATCACTCTAGTAATTTCATTTCATAAAGGATTTTGATAAAACAGTTATATTTCAAGGTTCCAAGGCCAAGGCAAAGGCTGTCATTAATCGTTTTAGAAATTTGTCAAACAATGACTCGGTTTAACATGAGAAAGAGAGCTTTGATGTCTTACATTTTCTAGCGACCAAAAGTGGTCCACACTAGTAAACATTGAATCTGTCATCTTTACCCGTTTCATTAACTTTTAAAAGGCTACATGTAGCATAATTCTGTAAATGTTTTACTTACACAATTTGTAAGGGTAATATAGTAATATATACCACAATATGCATGTCTCTCTTGCTGTTGACTTAGAAGTCATCATTTACCCAGGATAATTTTTGTTGAAATCTCGCCAATATTGAAACTTAACTTTTAATTTATCTTATTCTATTGTTACATTTGTGTTTTAAATTGCTTTTTGTACAATTTCATATAAAATGTGACTCTGTAAAAGGTGTTTGAATTTATTATGGGTTCAATTATTGCAGATCGGGTGAATTAAAAGAAGAGTATGATCATGCTAAAACAGAGATGTTGAAGGCCGAGGAGGATACTCAGTTTAACTACCACAAGAAGAAGGGCATTGCTGCTGAAAGGAAAGAGGCCAAACTAGAAAAAGACGAAGCAGAGCGCTATCAGAAACTTAAAGAACAACTTGTAAGTATTCTTTCATTGGGTGAAAGATATGGGGAAATTTTACTCATTTTTGTTCAAATAATGACAAAAATGAAATTTGATCACATTCCATAAATAGTTTAAAGACATTGTCAATCACAAAGTGAATTAAAACTCATCCTAGGCCAAATTTTCTCCAGAGGGAAAATCATCAGCAAAAGTTAAGAAAACAAGGATTTTTGTCAAATTTAATGCAGTATTTCACTTTAATATATGTGAATCTGTACTTAATATGTTTTATACCAATAGAAAGTATATAAGGTAATACTTGAGGGATGGAACAACAATAAAATCATGAAGTTGATCATGCCTGTTTTTATCTTTGATTGGTTTTACAACTAATCTGTCCAAATTATGTCCGTTCACTCTAGATAATTAACCATCACAATATATGATTGAAAGCTGTCTTTATTTTTAGCTGATGAAGTTATGTTCATTGATATTTTCTGTAGAGCGAAAAACAAATGGAGTTACAGCTCTTCAGACTGTTCCATAACGAAAGAGACATTGACGAAATGTCAGATGAGCTCAACAGAAAGAACAATTTGCTGGAGAAGGAAGTGCGGAAACGAGAAAGGATTGAAGAAGAAATAAAAGAAAAGAAAAAAGATCAAGGAAAAATAACCAGAGAATTAACAAAAATCGAACAGCAATTGAAAGAATCGGTAAGAATATAAAACTGATATAATCTGATAGTTTAGAGGGCATTATAACTCTTAAAGAAGCATCCCAAACATTAAATAATATGAAAAATAGGAAAAGCCCTGGTTCTGATGGTTTTACGGTTGAATTTTTAAAATGTTTCTGGAAACAGCTGAATAACTTTATAGTGAGATCAATCAATTTTGGTTACACTAATGGGCAATTGTCAGTTACACAAAGACAGGGAATAATAACATGTATACCTAAAGGGGATAAACCAAGACAGTTTCTAAAAAATTGGCGACCAATTTCTCTTCTGAATATTATATATAAAATTGCATCGGGGTCAATAGCAGGGAGAATAAAAACAGTTTTAAATAGTATAATAAACACAGATCAAACAGGTTTTATTTCGGGTCGTTAT
>JAUMHH010211348.1:0-12716 GCA_032359455.1 Chlamys rubida | reverse complement strand
TACCAACTTTTCCCTCCGCTACGGCCATAGTAAATCCGCTTACTTGCTTTGGAAATTCCGCTTACTCAGATGTGCGGATGGACACGGTGAAAACTGACAAACCGATTGTTCCGCATTCACGAACCCAACTAGTGTACCCAAACCAGCAGGAAACAAACAAATGTATAATAAATTCTGAAAACTATGATATTTACGTAATGACACATAGATTTGAAGTGGCGTTTTGTATTTACTTTCGTTTTGTATTTACTTTCGACCGTGATGCGTTAATTTTATGGTACATGTAAGTTATAAAGTATGTGTTCCTCATCGTTCAAATTGATCTCCCTGCATAATTTGTGGTTTAACGGCTTTTTCCCCTGTACTATTTTACTTTCCCTGTGGTCTAATTCAATATATCTGACAAAGTCGTTATAATAAATGTACAACATATTAATTTAAATTTTTCACATGTCATCGTTAATCCTAGGGATACTTCAGGGTTGACAGTGTATTGTCGGTAAACCATCTTTTATTAATGTTGGGTCTTTGGAGGCGACATGTGGTCAAGTCCACAATCTGTTTATAGATACGACATGTAGTTATATGGCCCATTGACCGGCAATATAGGAGTTTCCCTTTAATTCAAAGCATTTATCATACCATAACGAAAACAATATTAGACCTATAACGGCAGATAGAGAGTGTTTTTTTATTTTATAGTCGCTTGGCCGCACATATTGGCTACTGCTATAGAACAAAGAATGTCAAGTGCCCTTTAGCCTGTGGTTTATACACCAACCCCGGACTTCGACCCACAACTGGTGATCGTACCCGTCTTTAACGTTTGTTTACACTTGTAAGGGTTTTCAATTGACCTGTTTACATCTACACCTGTCCACTCAACAGGTGAACGTTAAACTCCTGTGTGATAAATGACCAGTAAAGATATGAATGAAAGGGGCGATTCCGGAAATTTGTCCCCGTTTCCGGCCCATTTATTAAAAAATGTTATTTTTCACCCGGTCTATTATTATTCTCTTTATTTCCTCCTTTAAGAAGATTTTACAAACAGAATAATGCAGTTACAATGATAAATAAGATAATAAATGAAAAATCAAATAGATAAGGCAAAATTAGTGCACAACATAATTAGTAAACACAATAGGAATAGGTTAATCAATTTGAGTACAGTTTACAAAAGAATACATAATTAATAATGTTAAGAATGAAAGTAGTATGCTTTCTTTTGGACATGGCTGTGTTTCTCATTAAATGATATACACAAAAGGAAATTTGACCCCGTTTCCGGCCCATTTATTATTTATATCCGTTAGTTGGCCTCGCATCACGGATAAAGCTTCCGGATTGGTGGTTTTCGGGAATGTAGTCCATTTCTTAATTTGGATGAAATGAAACTTTATGTTATACCTAAATGAAGGATGACATTTTCCCCATTAATTAAAGAGGTTGTTTAGCTTGTGTTATTTTTACTTTGACAAAAGGACATGGTATTAATTTGAACATGAATTTCGGAATTATATCATAGTTCGAAGGGGTTGTGCTTACATAAAGGATATATGGTTACTGAGAATTATCTTTAAAAAGCCAAGTTATGGACATTTTCTTTCAGCGCACCACAATTGGTTTTACATAGTTAAATAAAACTCGAAACGAATAGGTATCGAACAAAAGTATAGACCCTTTATGTACTAGATTTGACTTTGGTATAACATGGAGTGAGATTAGTAGCAGCCTGAGGCCAGGGTAATTCAACTTATGACATAGGGCTCTGAAATCTCGCGCAAAATTACGCCTCAAATGTTAGAAATGGAATGAACTGGTGCTAGCTATATACATAGAGGAAGAACAGGTGTCAATTCAATGATCAGGTAATGTAATGTATATCGGTGTGGAGGTGAATACGTTGGAGTTTTTGTGAAACATAGGATACGAGATGTGAAACTCTAAACAACCAATGAAAGATCGCGTTACAAAACGGTTTAGGATTGGTTGAGACATGAAAATGAGGATGTACGCACAACGATAAATAACTGTGCGCGAAACTAAGCCGGAAATACATCTACACCTATCGCTCTCCTTAAAGCGGAAGTGCGTCACATATTCCTACAGTGTTTACACATGAATTTTATCCGTATTACCGTTGTCAATCAGTTTGGGATTTGTAAATCGTATTAGCGTGATCAATCAGCTGTGGGTATGGAATTAGGATGCTGTGTTATCGTCAGAAATTGGAATCTAATAGATTTGTAATTGATTGTATCACCGAAACCCTTCCATATCTTTATGTTCAGGCACAGTGTTAGACGATATTGATCCATCCATAACGATCTTAAAAGCCTCCGCAGCTTTATACACCGTTAATTTAAAAACTTTAAAAGCTTTTCAAACTCAATTTAAAATTAAATTTATGTTTATTATCGTACTTGTCATTTTTGGAGAAAACTGAACCTCAGGATTAAGATTTTTTCCACACAATTACAACGTTCTAGACAGCATTGTACACGATATATTATTACATAAAACTGAAATCAAGCTGACTACACTAATGTTATTTCAGTAAAGAATGTTTACGTATAGTTACCGAATAAATTAATCTATAGACATGGATGGTTGTGAATGAATATGAATTAAAATGTTTGAATAAATGCGTTAAGGTGCTAAGCCGGTAATGGATTCGTACGTCAAACTGTTGTCGCTGAATTTAATCGAAACGTAAAGTTATATCACCTACACCACGACATAATGGAACGCTCGTGTCATTTAAATAACCCCGCATTACGTATCACACCGGTACCAACGATCGAGAACCAAACAGAATGTCTTGGTCTTTAGGATGAATTTTTATTTTTTTTTTATTTGTATTACATGGTATCGGTTATTGTAACGGAAATGAAAAATCATCAATTTTTATTAAGGTTTTATTTTTTCGTTGCCTAAGCTTTGTTTGTGTACACAGATATAAGATACATAATTGGCCATTCACTAACCATACTAATGAGATGTATGTTTGTGTATGTATTTCTTTCGTCTTTAGAATAAGTTTTTATTCATTTTTTATGACGTAGCATAAGGAAAATGAGAGAAAATCATTTTTTATTTTCTGCTGTTTTTGATACGTAAGTTCTGTTTGTGTACTCAGATAAAATATCAGGATACGTATAATTGACCATTCATTTACGATACAATTAATGAGATGTCTGTTTTTATATGTGTTTCTTGGTCTTTAGAATAAGTTTTTTATTCATTTTTTCGACATAGCATAGGTTAGTATTGTAAGGAAAATGAGAGATAATCATGTTTTTATTTTCTGTTTTTTTTTTTTCGTTGAGTAAGTTCTGTTTGTGAACTACAATACAATATATAAGTACGTAATCGACCGTTCACTGACCATATAGTAAATGGGATGTCTGTCTGTATACTGAGGCTGATATAAATAAATAAATAAATATACAACATTTGATATAGCCCCCTATCTAGCTAGAATAAGCCACTCTGAAGCGCTTTACAGTACATAGATACAATATATACAATGATACAATTAGCATATACATTAAATAATACATTAATCAATACAATTTTGAGGAATTTGCAGGAGCTGCCTCATGTACGTCACCTGGCTAATATCTCTCTATGTGTGTATGCCTGCGTGTGTGCTGGTGATGTATTTTTTGTGTATAGTCGTACTCTAGTTATCTCCTGTTACCATCTTCTTGCACAAAGTATAAACGAACGATTATTCGACGTTAAAATGTACTTTCTAATTTTAGAGAATATTTGTTAACATTAAATTAAAAAAATATGTTCGCAGATTATGCGAATGAAATAACATTGTACTGAACCACAATATATATTTTTTTTAATTAATTTTATACAGGTATATATATTTTCAATCATCACCCGCAATTTTCAGTATGTAAATAAACGTTATTTGTACAGCTACCGAATATCTTATTGTCTGTTGGGGCGGAAAAACTTCTACAAACGAGAATCATTGTTGGAAATTTTTGTTAAATGAACTACAAAAGAAAAAGAAAAGTTGACAGATTATGGGAATATGATTGTTCTGATCGATAATCTATTATTAATTTGATTTGATTAATCACGAGTTCGCTTGTAGATTAATGTTCTTTCAAAATTTTTAAATAATACGATAGGGTCAATGCGTATACATTTAACGACATTACTGGGAGTATTCTATATAGGTATATTTTTTAGTATATATCTCAAATGGATGGAAACAAATATAAACTCTTTAGCACTTTTCCATAATTAAGGCCCCGCGGTTAAGGCGTCTGACCGCCTCCGATAAATAACCCTCCATCACAGGATCGCGGGTTCGAGACCTACGTGAGGCAGTCGCCAGGTACATTGTACTGACCGCAGGACTTGTTGCTAAGTGAGTTCTGTAGGGAGAGTGATCATTTGATTTGTGACATTTCAATATTTACTCTAGCTGTATCGTTAAGTGTGTAAATATGTTTATGTCCTAATACTATACGTACTTCTGAGTCATTGTTGTGATAATTCAAAATTACTCCTTAATTTGGAAAACCACTTATTTACGTGTATTTTAAAGTGCAAATATCTAGAAAATAAAACGTATTTGGGGAAACAATGTGTTTAATCTCTATTGGCAAAGTCGATTAAAATCTCCAGTGGAATACACAAGGATTTTGTCTGGTTTTCCCAAAACAAATTCCCACTCCCGCGTCAGATAGGTAGAAGTCGTAAGGCTGTAGAAGTTACCTCCCCTGAACCGACTAAAACATTTTCGCTGAACTACTCACTACATATAATATAGCACTTATTTATGTCTGAATAAATTAACTCTTCATTTTTCCTCTTCTTCCGAAGAAGTAAGATGGACGTAACTTGAATCAATCGTTGACCTCCCATTGAAGAAGGCCGGGAGGCCGAAATATTGGGACTGAGAGTGACAGTTCTATTATTTATCTTTTTTTCCCTTTGAAAATCATCTGTTGTTAATTAATCCCTTTTAACTTACTTTTATTTTCAGTATTATATTTCTCATTCCATCCTCCGGACGTCCGCTCCATTTTATCCCTACCCCACTCTCGTCACTCCTCCGTCCCCTACCCCAATCTCGCCACTCCTCTGTCCCCTACCCCACTCTCGTCACTCCTCCGTCCCCTGCCTAACTCCACACAAATATCTCGTAATCTGTTAGTATAGTAATTTGGAATGTTTGATTTTCGCGTTTAAACTATATGGTTTAACTATTTCGCTCTGGATCTACAGTGGGAATTTGTATTAATTCATTGTAGGCAATGTCACAGGTAAAGTACCCAAACTAAACAATATCAACATTACAATATTGTGGAATATTTCACATGATCTCTGTTACCGTAGCCGTCATGTCGCGTCACACTTTTCTTCAATTCCTTCAACAGAATGTCGATTTTCATTTTCTCTTCTTTATCTCATTCTTAATTATCTTAATCCTTCCCCGAACTTCACCACTTTATAATTTCGTTTTCATTTCTGTCTGCCTCCTCGTCCCAACCTCCCCTCCCCTCTTATTACGCATGTTTCCCTTCTCTTTCCCGTCGATCAGTTTGACGGCCCTTTTCCCTCTTTATCGCCTTTAACCTTTAACCCTGTAAATTACCGTCCGTCTCCTCGTCCCCATCCTTTCCGACCCATACTATTCCCTCTTTGTTCCCGTATCTGTCCCATTCCATACTATTCCCTCTTTGTTCCCGTATCTGTCCCATGCCATACTATTCCCTCTTTGTTCCCGTATCTGTCCCATGCCATACTATTCCCTCTTTGTTCCCGTATCGTTCCCAACCCATACCGTTCATTCCTTGTTCCCGTATCTTTCCCAACCCATACCGTTCATTCCTTGTTCCCGTATCTTTCCCAACCCATACCGTTCCTTCCTTGTTCCCGTATCTTTCCCAACCCATACCGTTCCTTCCTTGTTCCCGTATCTTTCCCAACCCTTACTATTCCCTCTTTGTTCCCGTATCTGTCCCATCCCTTACTATTCCCTCTTTGTTCCCGTATCTGTCCCATCCCATACTATTCCCTCTTTGTTCCCGTATCTTTCCCACCCCGTACGTTCCCTCTTTGTTCCCGTATCTTTCCCACCTTTCACCATTCCCTCCTTAATCCAGTATCTGTCACATCCCATACCGTACTTTCTTTGTTCCGGTATCTTTCCCACCCCGTACGTTCCCTCGTTGTCCCGTACCTTTCCCATCCCATGCCGTTCCTTTCTCCTTGTTCCCTTATTTTTACCACCCCATACCGTTCCCTTCTCCTTGTTTTCGTAGTTCCTTTTCAATACCTTATCGTTCGCTCCTATCTATCTATCCACTTCCTTCGCGTAATTTTTCTCTGTCATTGTCCCATGTCAACCAAATCGCAGTCCCCATCCGACCCCGTGTACACCTGGACAATCTCATGTACCGTCCCAGCCCCACCCTTCGTGTGGTTCCCCAGCAATAACACAAGAATGTCCTATTTTGTTTGTTTATTTACCAGCGTACGTCACGCGGTAATCAATTTCTGTGTGTGTTGTGTTTACTTTCTGTCAGGTAGATACCTACCCGTATGAGAAAGATTAACCTTGATTCAATATTTGATCGTCTTACCTGTATTTGATTAACTTTGTCACGTCTAAATTTAGGGAATTCACGCTCTTCACCGAAATGTCAATCAATTCAGGTAAATCAATGCTTTACCGAGTCTATCTAATGGGGAGGGGGGGGGGGGGGGAGTCAAACTGAATTATATCACGTTCTGCTCTCTGTCTCTTGCTTTGGATTTTTTCTAGTAATGATGGGGTTTGTCATAGACATGTATACAAATCTATAGTTTTTTTCAACACTGATAGATTATAGAAATGTTAATAACGTTCACAAATTAGTTTGCAATACTTTGGAAGAAGAAGAAAAATCAAAATAAATGTAAGCGTATGTCCATATTAGTTCGCCCATCGAGAAATAACCAACACGGTTTATGACTTGAATGAAATTCGTTGACCATCAGTTTCTTTTCATTTTTTTTCCTTGCCAACGTGATTTCAAACTAATATTATTTCTCCTGAAAATCTAAGCAAACGATCTGTGGGCTGTTTTAAAATTTCTTTCTTAATGAGGTCGTACAGAAAAACGTTCTTCATAAAACGTATTTCGTCTCCCACATGGTAGGTGACACTCAGGGTTTACCCATGTATAATGTGTAGGGAGTCAGAGAAGGGCAACGTGTGCGAGAAAGGGGAGGCAACTCATGCAAACCTCGGTGAGTAAGGGTTTAATATATGGACTCGCTTGTCAAATGGAAGTAAAAGTTTAATATGATTCTTACAAACACCTTGTCAGGTATCGATCACATATGGATGACAATGTTATTTTTGTTTACTCTGTCGATATACCGGAAGCTAGATGTTAGAACACGACTCGATAGAAATTAAGTCGACTGTCATAACACAATTGTTTTTATTCGGACATTTTGGAGAGAAATAAAACCGTCGAAATTACACATAAATTATGTTCTATATCTTTTGGATCAATGACCGATCCAATTCCACCGTCCATAACAACAGTTGTTAGGAATGTTATCCCTGAGGCTTTAAAACAATGAATATCTTTGTATATATTCCATAAAGTGCCAGTGTAAAATGTTCACGGGGTTATAAAATTGCGATCATAGGGCTATGAATGCAATTTGATCAGATTCTTTTTAAAACTTCTCCTTTCGCCTCGAATAACGTGTGACAACCGTTAGAAGCAAACATGTTGGTGTCATTAGGCTGTTCCATTAATCTCTATTGCATTGACGACAGAGACACTTCAATATCGAAGTATAAGGGAATGTCTGAACTAAGATAAATTATAACTATAGCATTAAGAATGTAAAGTTATGTATTTCACAGCATTGTTCAATGTTCATACTGGCATGAACATTGAAAATGTGCCGTTCAATCCTTATATAGACATTCAATATGGTGAGCGTACCCCTGGAGAGCCCCAGGCCTCCAGGCTAGGGTGGGGTTATTATTACTTTAGGTGACCACCTAGAGCTGTCGACCATGACATTTTATCAGTTAAGAGCAAATGAACACCGGAGCTGTGACTGGGGAGGGGAGTGGTCTTACAGGATTTAGGGGGAAGTGTGATAAGGAAATAATGATCTGGGTCGCTAACTTGTCTTAAAGTTAAGGTGTCACTGACATGTTTACTAGGTTTAGGTCAATCACATTCATATCAGAAATAAAAATAAAACAAATATGGATAAACATTATTTGGTGACCTATGTATACATTTGTATGTAACTTATTTGATATCACACGATAATATAATTAAATGTCGATACCTTCCTTAAAAATACAACAAAATAAATCCCAACAAACAAGTCCAATTTAAAATTTTCCCATGAAAAATAAATTTTCGATCAGAATATTACTCTGTCAAAGGAACACTTTTCAAGTAATAAACGTCTAAATTACACACTAATACGTTTCTCTGGACACGGGGCTGACAATGACGGTCGTCATCCGACAAAATATTCCGTGACATTTACATGTCTTCACATTACTTCCGGTGACCTTTATAACCCCTTCCGTTTAAAAAAAAGGAAGCGAACGACTTTGAGAAATTGGCCCTTCCCGAGCTGGATCCTACAAACAAATAATGCTCCGTGTTCAACTGTTAGCCCAAATGTCTGCAAACGTAGACTATGATTCAAAACATCCCACTTCATGATACATAACTTAGGTTAAGGTATTTGAGATTAAGTGTGAGCCAGGCTTTTGTTTTTGTTCCTTGTCAAAAAGACGGCCTTTCGAAACAAGAAATGTATCTCAATTATATGTGATTCTTCTTTCTACCAGTGAAAAAAGAAAAAGCACTTTTATACACATTTAAATAATTGTATGTTATTTTTTTAAGGGAAGTAAGAATTAGTATAAATTACCTATCTTCACTGATACTGTAATCAATGGTTTATCGGTTACAGTTCCTCTTTTTCTAAGAGGATGCAAAAACAATATTCTTTTAAGAATTCAGAGCGAGGTTTGTTCCTCTTTTTCTAAGATAATGCAAAAACTATAAAAAATAGTTTTATTTCTTTTTAGAATCTAGAGTGAAGTTTGCATTCGTAGTTCAATCGATGATTGATGATAATTATTGATATGTAAATCTTTGAACAGAAGTTAGATTGACGTGTTTACGAGTAAAGACTACAACTTAACCTTTAACCCCCGGTGACCGATATTTTACTGGACAGAATTTCTCCTCGCTATGTATGTTACCCGCTCTCTACCTATCGCTCTGTTTATTTACAGCCCTCTGTATTGTATAGAAGGATTTATTGACGTGGTTCAGTAACACGTGGTCACCTATCTATGTATACACTGCTGGATACACTGTACGAGTATTGACGAAGTCACGACAACAGCCAAACACAGAAAAATAGATAGTATACAGTTATGGACTTTTGTGTTGGTAAATATGATGTGATATGAACCTGAAAAATGTTCATATCACATCATATTTACCAGCACAAAAGCACATAACTCTCTTTAAATACAAACAACATCAATCGACATTCTTAAGAATCACGTACTGGTGAAATGAACTGTTGAAATGGATTGGCAATCGTCCTAATGACCTTCTTGTTCCTTATACGTAATCATATGTAGCGAGTATAGCATCTTTTACATAGTTGTCTCCCCTTAAAAGGGAAATAACGTGTCCAAATGATAGATGACAATGCGGTTAAAATCATGCGTAATTTTTATTCCATTTAAGGATTGAATTACATCGTTTTATCAGTTATGCCACACATTCCGGTCAAACATATTTTCCCACTGTGAGCGTTGCTACCAACATACATGTTAAAGTGACGCATATGCCAGTAGATTCGGGGGTTCGAATCCTGTCCCCATTGTAACACTCACATATCCCAGTAGATTGGGGGTTCGAATCATGTTCCCATTGTTACACTCACATATCCTTCCCTCGCCGACTTATTATTGTGTTCATATATATGAGACTGGTTCAGTTTTATTTTGATTAACGTCCTATTAGCAGCTATGACCATTTAAGGACAGCCTCCACGTGTGTTATGTGTGTGTGCTTGTGTGCATGTGTGTGTGTATGCTGGAGGCAGGGACTGTTGTTGTATTTGCCTCCTTGAGACATATGAGACTGAATTGATCGAATACCTTACCAGGATAGTTAACAATGACCTTTGCTAGTCATTCAATTGACTTTCATATAAAGTGATGGGGTATTGTCTTTAAAGAGCAATACATCTATTGATCAGATCGATCTGAACTTGAAAACAAGGGTACTAAAGAGTCTTCTATATCTACAGCAGGGAACACGTTCTAATTGATAAGCACGGCGATTTTGAATTTACGATCTTGAAATTGCCATTGCTGAAAGAACCATCTTTGCTTATTCCGTCTTCAAATTTCACTTGTCACTGTCGTTATATATATAACGGGCTCAGAATACCACGATCTTAGTGACAGATATCTATCTGGCGCACAAACTAATAACATATTGTTTTTTATTTTTCGCTCTTGTGTAATATGAACATAGACGGTTTTTATTTTGTTTATTAGTGTGCATTGTGGTTTGGTTGTCACTAACCCAGCTTTCTTTATGAGAACATGACATTATTTGGATTTGACCTCGATTTCCACGGTGGCTTTAGTCAGTGAAGAGGAAGATACTCAATCTTCAGGAACACTTTGCCGTCATGCTTTATCTAGATCCATTGAATGCGCGTTTCGGCTTCGTTTTCACTTTCGTATTCTTTCTAAAGATAGGTAAACGTACTGTCCCTCTCATGAATTTAGTTTCTGCCTGGAGGAGATGGATTAATATAAGCTGTAGGCACCTTTCCATATCTTGCCACTGTGCGCACTTATCTGAATTTGTATGATTTGGTTTGTTTGTGTTTTACGTCCTATTAACAGCTATAGTCATTTAAGGACGTGCCAGAATTTGGTGGTGGAGGAAAGCCGGAGTTCTCGGAGAGTACCTGGCGACTGCCTCACGTAGGTCTCGAACCCGCGACCCAGCGGTGGAGGGTTAGTGGTAGCAGAATGGCAGACGCCTTAACTGGTCGGCCACCGCGGCCCCTTGAATTTGTTTGAATCGTGTGTAAAATAGATCAAATAAAATAAAACTTAACTTGATATAGTAATTAATACAAAGGAAATGAGAAAAGCCTATTTTATTTGGCAACACGTTGTCTACAATACATTGTTTGGGTTATCTAAATGTTTGTGGTTAGTTTTACGCAATATTTTGCCATGCGGCGTTAATGCGTTCTGGTCAGTTGAAATACTATTAACATATCTATTTCGTGTTACCCTTTGTGTGGGTTTACACTTCGGACAATTTCTATACAATTCGGTCATTGGTTGATCAGCGGTTGTCGTTACTCCTCCAATACGCCGGTCAGAGCACCATTACAGGTCAATATACGACGTCTCGTTTAAATAGCCGTATCCCTAAATAAGTAGTGTGTTTACCGACACGGACGTCTACAGAATACGTACATTTATTTACATGGTCAAACACCAAACAAGCCCGGAGTCAATATTGTCAATGTAGTACCCGCGGCATTGACCGGTCTCCAAATTAGATAACGACCTCATAGAACCTGATAATGACCGAAAAGAGGGTAAATATTGATATAGGTTTCAACTGAGATAACAGTAAAATACGGGGTTACGGTAATTAAACAGGTGGGCTGTGCTGTCGGATTAATTACGTCACAGACCAAAAGTCAATCGCCGAACAAATAGTCAATGACGCTTACTACTCTCTGGTCATCTCCAAATACAGGAATATGTAGTGTCAGGCGAATGTTGGAAACAAACTATGTGTTCATGTTAGTCAGGCGTGTAGCTGCCTATACGCTGGTACGCAGGTGAATCCACCAAATTTTCAAACAAAATAAACAAAAACACTTCTTGTTGTACATCTTGTCCTCTACGAAAGCCCCGTCCTGGATCTGTTCCGAAATTAATCCACTCCAAACTTCCAAAGAAGCAAACGCATCTTCATTGCTTATTACTGTGTTACCATGTGAGAGCGAAACATTGTATATCGGTGATAAGGAAGGTTAAGAATGATTAGTTGTTTTACTTCAATGTAAATATATTTTAGAAATGACCCCGCCAAATTAAGCACACAAAAATGAAAACATTGTTCACTGATACAAGTATCAGATAACTTGTACATGGTGCCCCATGTAGCCATTGGAAATTGTATCTTGTGGAATTAGTCTAAGAACACCAATACATAGAAACAACGCATACATACACAACGTAATACATTGTTTAGATTAACCGCGCGATATTAGACGCCATTTTGGAACGTAACCATGACAACGAACTGTAAACGTTTCACTTGGCAGAAGTATGTGTTGTTTTTTTTAAAAAGTAAAATCAGTTTTCATTCGAAGCAACCTATTAGTTTCACGTGATCGCAATTGTCATGTTCGGTTGCACCTTGTTCCAATATAGACGCCATTATTAATAAAACACGTCTCGCTAGGGACACGAGTGGTGCAGCTGGTGATATTACTCGAGCATGTTTAGACACCAGACATCCAGACATGTAATTAAAGGTTAAATTGTAATTACCTGATAACATCTCTGTCAACCATGTGTGTATTAAATAGGAATATTGGTATCAATATTACTAATATCGTGATGGCGT
>JAUMHH010211337.1:0-12717 GCA_032359455.1 Chlamys rubida | reverse complement strand
TTCAATTTCAATAAATTTTATTGTCAAAGGACAAATGGATTGGGCAGCAGGCATAGCCTATATAAGCCCTCTCCAAAGAAATGGGTTGCCGTGGACTCCCATCGCAGTCTGTGTGGAAGACGTTCCATGCGCTAAGGATACGCGGCAACAGACCGACGGAAGGCAAAGGCAATCGGCGTTTTGGAGATCAAACGGAGAAAGAAATATGCTGGAAATGATACCGCCGAGAAGACAAAGAGTTGAAGTATCACAACGACGCGCACTGAGAACATCACCAGTGAGAGTCTGATTAACCGTGTGAATGTGTGCAGTGTTACTCAGTGCTGAAGATTCTCCACACAGAAATATTTCAGACAACAAATGTCATACCTTGATTATTCATTATTAGCTTTGGCTTACAAAACTATATTTTACGATGAACTGTGAAATGTGCCTTAGTGGGAAGTTTACCACACGTTCATTTACAGCAACCTCAGCACAAACATAGAGATGTTCACAAGCTTAATACTAATGACATGTAGATCTCAAAGTAGTCATAGATCGCAGGACATTCAGTTAACATATTAAAAGATAGCGTTCAGATGGACAGCGATGAGTTTGACTCATCTGTGACATCAACATACTTAACAGGATTGTCTCACTATTCGAACAGCTCGTTAGAATTACACATACAAGTATGTTAGCATGCCGTTAAGGATGTCCAGCGCTGAGAAGGAAAACATTTCCTGTGTAAATATTATTTTTCTTATATGCAATTTTTGAAAAAGGAGTTCATGGCAAAGTAGAATTGCAAAAAATAAATATTAATAAATAGAAAAAAATGTCCTTGTGTTCATACTAATTTAACATAACATGTGATTTTAGGTGATTTTTTGGTTTTGACCATTTGCAGAACAAATTCATACAATATTTTCCAAGTGTGCTATCAGATATGTATGAATTCATAAAAATAGTAATTTCTTTTAAATTATGTAAGTAAAATTTCTTAATCTTATTTTTTATTACAGAAAAACGATTTAAGTTACCACTACCCCTTATATTTTGAAGAAAAAATACTATTTTTTCATCATTTTTTTTGAAGATTTAACGTTTGATATAAACAGTTATGCTATTTTTTTTTAATATTTAAGGAATTAATCGACCATGTGCTTCTCTTTCTAAAACAGCCACAAAAATGGCGGGTCCGTGAGCGTCTTTTTTCTCTATTATTATTTGTGTTATTTTTCACCTATTTCGGGGTCAAAAACGAAAGTGCTTCAGTTACACTAAATATGTCAAAAACTACCAATCATGTATAATTTTCCACTTTGTTGCATATTATTGTCTTCATATTGAAGATCATAAAGTGGTTCAGCAAAAATGAAAATCTTGTTACAATTACAAATGGCGACACAGTGACGATTGAAGTGATCAGTCTAGTGTCAAGAAGCGCAAGAAATACACATTTCCAGAATGACCGCAACATTGGTATTTTCATAATTCTTGTAAAAAAAGTTCTACAAACAACAGGCATCTATTTTTTGGACACATTTGTCAGCTGCGTGTTTGCTATTAAAATTGATCATAACTTTTTAAATATTACAAAATCCTGTTACAAGAAATCAAAACGAGACTAGAACGGGATTGAAACCTCAGAGTACAATCCAGTGACTATAAAACCACTGCCAATATGAATACGCTTCATCTCGCGATGCAGTTTACGGAGTTGTCAGAAACAAAAATAGAGTTTCAGGGATCCAACTTTGGACCTACTAACAAGCAAATATTTACCCTTACCGAAGTTGATATCTAGGAATTGTAAACACACGGCATCAAAATGAAAGCTGAATACCTTTCCATGGAAGTAACTCTAAGCTAGAAAAACATCCTGAACTTGTTGATTACCTTCTACATAGAAAAGAGAATACGATTGTGAAAGCAGCGTTGAAGTACTTTGAGCAGTGATACCCTTTATCTGAAGGTCTTAAACGTGTACAACTTACTCCAATTTGTGTCTGCGTATAGAAATGCCATATATTTACTATAAATGAGACAAAACTTATTTTTCAGAGATTTCGAATGTGATAAAAATGACATAAACCTGAACAAAATATCTCCAGAATGGTACAACTACTTTCTCTGCGGCGTGCTCGGTGTACACCGCCATCAGGGCTCGCATAGGCAACACGTTGAGGGCATGACCTGCATGGTTTCCGGAACAGTGCCGACCAGTGCAGGCCTATCTAGTTCCAGTGCCTTGGTATGCTGTTCTGCTCTCATCACCATGCATGCAAACAGACGCTGTATTCCAAAGGTGATTTGTAGTATGACTTCATCATATATTCCAATAAACTGTACCAAAGGTAGACAACTATAAATCGCTGTGTTCGTCACCCCGCGCTTACAGGATATATTTTGTCATTTTATTAGATGTCATCAGGCTTGTTGAAAAACATTTTAAAGACTTTATAAACAATTCTTTTTTCTGCCACATCATCTCCAGTAATGATGGTAATAAAGTGGGACTGGCTTACGTCATTTCCGTTCACACGTCAATGTACATAGTCAGTTAAGTTAGGATGACTGGGTTAGGTTTTAGAGAGGATGGCTTTTCTATATTGTAAACAAGTGCCTGAAATATCTCTCTGTTAGGATGCCTGTTGTTCTGAACAACTGCTTTTCTATTCTGTTACGTACATTGTACATATCGTAAAGTCTTATGTTAATCTGTATCCCTAGGAGACACTGGTTGGCTTGAGTGCAGACTGTGAAAACTTCATGGCCACGTCAACAGAAGGAGGCAACATGGATCAGGCGATAGCTTTCATGGCAGAGGAGGGGCTAGTAAGTAGGTCAATTATCTTCTACAACCCGGGATTTCAGGTAGACTTCACAAAAACGCTACCCGTAGATTGGCAGCACAGCGACCAACAAATTTGGTTCAGTTGGTGTGTTCAGAACGAGAATATACACAATTATTGAGGTTGTTGTTTTTACTGACATTTAATTTAAACCCCTTAAACGACTAATGCTTCTCTGAACACATCAGTTTAGGTCCGCACATACACAATGTAACAAATTCTCAAATCCAATAAAAATGAATGCAACATGCGCTGTGCAGAAACACATACCTTGTGTGATACACACGTGTCTAAAAAAGCTGACAAATGCTGAGTTGGTTTTGAAAACAAACAGTTATTGAAAAGTTATTTGAAAGGTTATTTTGCGAACTTTTGAAAACGTCTGTTCCCTTTGTCAAAGAGCAAATTACCGGTGTCACGGCTTTAAGCTGCTGAAGCTTCAAACAAATCACTATGCCACAATGTGCCGGGTCAATAAAGTCAGCTGTCAGAAATTATTGAGACATTCCCCAAATATCGCTCTCATACTGCAGGCAGTCAGAAGGATGGGTTATATGTCACTAATTTTGCCCCTTAGTAGATGCTATAATGGGGTCACTAAGATGACTTAGTTGATGCTCTCCTCATCGCGATTCTCCTTCCCTCCTAACCAAGATGGATTCTTTCATTGTCCTGACTTTCCAGTTGTCCTCCCTTTCAAGCACTTTCGAGTTGTTCCAGTCTATGATGTGGCTGTGTGTGTTATCATGATCTGTAACGACTGATTTATTGTATTGTTTTTCCGGTGTCTTCCCTATATTTAAGTGTAGACTTGATGTTTCGTGGCTTCAACGTCTTCCTGGTGTTCTTTTAGGCGTGTCCCAAATTTTCGGCCAGTTTCCCAGATGTATGTAAGGGGCAATATGGGTAAACTTATTACCCATCCCTCTGACTGCCCGCAGTACATGTATTAGAGTAGAGGTAAATGCCACTTGTTTACCCATTATAAACCTCATATACGTTGTATTGATATCAAAATATTTTCAACGAAATCAGTTGTTTAATGGAGAGATGCAAAACTGACAAATATATCAAGTGATCACTTGAAAAAAGTTGAAGCGGGTAACTATAGTAACTCACATCCAAGATGGCGCAAGGCACACACATTGTGAACATTTCCAAGAATTGGAATGCCACTATTTTATAACAAGCGACAACTTATATTAGTATAAATTAATTTTGAATCAGTATGTATAAGAGGATTACTGTTATTCGTTTGTTAATGGTACCGTAAGTATTTGGATTAATATGAGAAACTGACCAGACTATTTCAACTGGGATATAGGTAGCTATGCCTAACTGTCTGATCTGTATTGCGTCATCTGTTAGTCTGTTTGACCTTAAACGTTCTTGCACTAGGTAAGGTCAGATGATGGCGGTATCTTCCAGGAGCAATGTCGATCCTGTATTTCATCAAATTATATAAGAACTCTCATATACATAAGAGATCTCTATTGTATATGAAATATATTATATAATATATAAGATATCTTATAAACTATAAAGGATATCTCATACAGAAAGTAAATGAGATATCTTAATTAAGTATATAAAAGTATATAAGATATCTTGTTGGATTTAAATCTTGTTACTTTAGAAGATATTTTATATACAATGGGATTTCGTGGCATTAAACATGGGAAACTAATATCCCCCAGAGAATCATTCTGGGCACGAAGGATTTATCACGATTGCGGAGAGGGATACGCTGCCTGAGGATATCAAGCAGTGTATTGAGAAGACTAAACAAGTACTAGATCTACAAGAGATTCGGGGTGGGGAGACTTAGTTTTTCGAATTTTGTTAAAATCTCGTTCCTCTGTAAGATATCTTATATAGTGACGAGATTAAACATTATATAAGAAATCTTATAAAGTATATGATATATCTTATATATAACATATAAGATATCTTATACAACATATCAGCTATCTTATATATCATTTCATTTCATTTAAATTCTATATAAGATATTTTATTTAAGATATCTCATATATCATATCAGATATCTCATATACTATATAAGATATATAATACACTACCAAGAGATCTTATATAGTTTTTTGACATTCGGGATCAACATTGCCCCTTGATTAATAGAATATTTCCCTATCCTGAGGCTCTGCCGAGGGTTAGACAACCAAACAATCACCCCGAGGGTTGGAGATTTCTCTGTCAAACCCTTAAGGTAGGGGATGATTATTTTTCTCTCATCCTATTATTTCAGTCACAACTCCACCGTCAGTAGTGTAAACAAAAACACTAATGTACAAGGTGGTTGTCGACTGAGAAAGGGTCCTAATGTACAGGGTGTTTGTTGACTGACTAAGGGTCCTAATGTACAAGGTGTTTGTCGACTGAGAAAGGGTCCTAATGTACAGGGCGTTTGTTGACTGACTAAGGGTCCTAATGTACAAGGTGTTTGTCGACTGAGAAAGGGTCCTAATGTACAGGGTGTTTGTTGACTGACTAAGGGTCCTCATGTACAGGGTGTCTGTTGACTGACTAAGGGTCCTCATGTACAGGGTGTTTGTTGACTGACAAAGGGTCCTAATATACAGGGTGTTTGTTGACTGACAAAGGGTCCTAATGTACAGGGTGTTTGTTGACTGACAAAGGGTCCTAATGTACAAGGTGTTTGTCGACTGAGAAATGGTCCTAATGTACAAGGTGGTTGTCGACTGAGAAAGGGTCATACTGTACAAGGTGTTTGTTGACTGACAAAGGGTCCTCATGTACAGGGTGTTTGTCGACTTACAAAGGGTCATACTGTACAAAGTGCTTGGGCAGCAGCGGTCACACCACTACTCGTTAGGCTGGGCACGTCTGTAATTCAGCAGACATTACTTACAGACATACAGATGGGTATTCTCTATTTGAACCATACGATCTTTTTTACTTTTAGGTATGTGGCATGTGGACAATCTGGGAAATCGAGCTTCCTAGCTCTCGGACATTGACCAATATCAGATCAAGTGGCATACGGAAGGATAAATTAAATGATAGAATAAATATACTTGATGGATTCGTTATCCCCTTTCCAAAAATGTTCTCCTGACGAATGTTCATTATTTTCCAACAATTTATCATACTCGTCGTTGCACATATGATAATTATTCCTTCAGTATTGAACATTTGTAATATTGATCTGTTGTTTCTACATCTCATTGTAGGCTCAGCTTATTGAGTTCTCACCATTGCGCATCACACCTGTACAATTACCACCGGAAGTGGTGTTTGTGATCACACACAGTTGTACCGAGATCCACAAGGGAGCGACGGCCTGCTTCAACATCCGTGTGGTTGAATGTCGCATTGCTGCACAGGTGTGTATGTTACAAGTGTATGTGTGTTAAATGTGTGGGTACATGTGTACAGGCAATGGCATATTAGCTTTTGGGTATTGATAAAACTTTTTCAATGTTTGTGTTTTACCATTAATGGTGAATAATTGAAGAAATTTAGTTGTTAGGGAGACGTCTTTGAATTATGTAAAAAAAACACGATGAATTGTATATAGGGCTTCAGCTTATTACAGTAATTAACTAACAGGTAATCGCCAAGAAGAAGGGATTAGAATGGCGTCACGTTGCTACCCTGCGGGATGTACAAGAAAAACTTGGTATGAGTCTCCTGGATGCTTTAGCTTTTGCCAAGGAATTACTTCATCCAGACGCTTACACAAAGCATGAAGTGTGTCAGGTGTTGGGGGTGACTGAAGATGAGCTATCTAAAACCTCGTTAATAGCCTTTACAGAAACCGGTACGATATCAACACACAAGTATTTACCGTCATTATTTACATCCTTCTACTGGTACAATATCAACACACAAGTATTTACTTCATTATTTACATCTTTCTACTGGTACAATATCAACACACAAGTATTTACTGTCATCATACCTCCTTCTACTGGTACAATATCAACACACAAGTATTTACTGTCATCATACCTCCTTCTACTGGGACAATATCATTGCTGTCAGAATAACCATAAGACCCAGAATATTGACCTTTGGTCAGTAGCTTACCTGAATAAAGGATTACAGTGTTTGCTAAAAATGAATGACCTTGACCTATATTCAAGGTCATATGAGAAGGGCTATCTGGTAATAAATACTGATATTTTGCCTGTAGCTTTATTTTAGTCCAATTTTAAGGTTAATAGTGTGAGATTAATACCAGGTGAGCGATGCACGCCAATTATGTCTCTTGTTATTCTTTATTACAGAGAACTTATTTCACCTGCACAACCGCGCGATACATGTGTATAGTGAAGCTGAGCGCGTGCGACAGTTCAGGCGTGTATGTGAAATTGAAGGCAATGACCCTGACAATCTACAGCAACTGGGCGAGTTGATGACGGCCAGTCACTGGAGTTGCCATCATTTGTTTGACTGTAGCAGTGAAGAACTCAACATTCTTGTCAAAACTTGCATGTACGTAGGTGTTTAAAACTGACACCGTGACATGATTGTCTTTTACACACAAAATAAATGTATAAAACTTATAATTTTCAATCACACAAACATGTGTGTATATGTAGGTGATCGCTAGATAACATAGTTGTCAACACAAACATCTTTGCAGGGGTTAGTTACATATATTTATCATTCTCATCAACATTTCCATATATGTAGGGGTCTGCTAGATAACATTCTCTTCCATACAAACATGTACATGTTTACATGTATGTAGGGGTCTGCTAGATAACATTCTCTTCCATACAAACATGTACATGTTTAAATGCATGTAGGGGTCTGCTAGATAATATTTCCTTCCATACAAACATGTACATGTTTAAATGTATGTAGGGGTCTGCTAGATAACATTCTCTTCCATACAAACATGTACATGTTTAAATGTATGTAGGGGTCTGCTAGATAATATTCTCTTCCATACACACATGTACATGTTTAAATGTATGTAGGGGTCTGCTAGATAACATTCTCTTCCATACAAACATGTACATGTTTAAATTTATGTAGGGGTCTGCTAGATAACATTCTCTTCCATACACACATGTACATGTTTAAATTATGTAGGGGTCTACTAGATAACATTCTCTTCCATACACACATGTACATGTTTAAATGTATGTAGGGGTCTGCTAGATAACATCCTCTTCAGCACTTGTACAAATGTGTTCTAACAGTTATATGCATTCATGTGGCAGGGAGTCCGGTGCGCTGGGATCACGCTTGACTGGAGCTGGTTGGGGAGGATGTGTTGTTTCAATGGTACCTAGAAATAAAGTGGAAATATTTCTACAAAAGGTAAAGGAAACCTTTTATGCAAATGAGCCATCAAGATCTGGTAGAGTGGAGACTTCGGTCTTTGTCTCGCAGCCTAGCGGAGGTGCAGCTCTTTACACGTTTTGACCGCAACAAACTGGTCATTGACCATGCAAACCTGACAAGGTAACTAATATTAAAAACATCGCCTCCTCTGGACATATATTATGGAAATGACTTCAGGGACCATCATGCTCGTCTCGGACAGAGTGCCCTCCCACAGACTGAATACCTCTTCTGGAATCATTTTAGTACGTGAAGTATTCTAAAAAATGTGACTTTGTCCAACTAATGTATCATTTAATAACAACGTAAGATATCTTATGAGGTTTTCTTTTGTTTATGTAACGGAGAAATAAAACATCGTGTCAACCTGAAGCGCTCGAGTTTCTCGGGTCATATTTTCTTTATTATATGAGTCTCTATAGTATTCCCATGGAACTGCAGGATTGGCAGCATGAATGTGTAATGTTTACTGTGTTCTCTTTTTCTTTGTTATATATTGTATTCTGAGTGTATTAATGTACTATTAAACCCATCCTCGATATCTAGGGGTTACGTTGACTTTCGCTCTCTGCACCCCTGGAATATGTCATAGCAAAAGTGAAGGCTCGGTGTGCGTCACCTTGTTGATGAGACAAGAAGACAAGTTCGATCCTTTGATATACATCAAAATAATCTCGCGGTCGAGTAACGGTAAAAGTTGACAGGCTTTGAAGTCGGGCGTCTCCCCTTTGTAATCTTCAAAGGACAGGTATCAGCCTAGCGATTGGTCAGTTTTTTTTACCTGAGACCAATCAAACAGCTTTCTTCGTGCCTTTAATTTTGCTATGACATATTCCAGGGGTGCAGAGAGCGAAAGTGAGCGTAACCCCTGGGTATCGAGGAGAGGGGTGTGGATGCAGAGAACGTAAGTGAACGTAGCCTATGAGGTATCGAGGAAATTAAACATTAGAACAAGAAGTATTACCATAGGAAAGTTGCGAAAATTAGGTATATTTTCCTTTGTTCCCTGAGAATTGATATATCTAGCTCCACCATCACAAATGTTGGGATGTTCAGATCAATTTCGATCGTGATCCCGCGTGCGTCATTCAATGATTCCGTCTGGTATCGGTATTCTTCAGGAATTACGGAAGGGATCGTGAAGCAACTTGGAATGAATTATCTCCTTGGTCCATAGTTGCGTTAACTCCAGATAGAATGGATTCGGAAAATAAGACTGCCAGGCAGCCATCTTGGATTTGTTAACAATATTTCTCAGTAAATAAGAATCACGATGAAACTTGGTGTGCATGATCCTCTTGGTCAATAGTTATGCATGCTCTTTAAGAATTATCGGCAAATAAATATTGCCGCCTTACAACGATTTGTTGATTTTGCCTGTTTAATTTTTACCGTTATTTCCTCAGGAACTACTCAAGGGATCATGATGAAAGATGCTATAGGTTATATCATTGGCCCATTATTGTTTTTCTAATTTTAAATTGATGGAAAACTGTTCAATCAGAAGCCATCTTAGATGTATCATGTGAATGTTGTTGCCGATGTTTCCCTGACATCATTCAGGGGATCATGCCAACATATAGCATTCATAACCCTGTTGGTCAGTGCTTTAAGTAGGGATGATATCAGGAAATACAAATGACCGAAAAAACAACAATATGAATATTGTTTCTGAACTTCTCATGAACTATCAAAGTGATATCCATAGTTTTATATACTAAAATATGAGATGGGTTGTAAAAGCAACATGGCCGCTGGACAGCCATCTTGGATTTCACTTGTAAAGGCTGTACCTCAGAAACAACTTTATGCACCTAGGTGAAACTTGAAAAGGGATTCGGGATGATCATCTAATGGCAAAAAGAACAAAACTAAATGTGTGTTAACGATTCCTGTACCACTGCCAAAATTGAAACTATGCAAAGGAAACTTGTTCATAGCCATGAAAATAGGCTTTACAATTAATATCTGAAATGATACACATACTTTGCGGATTTTTTATGAAGTAATAATAAAGATAATAAAACATTAACAACCGTTTTCTGTAAAGATTTAGAGTCCTGACCAGGATTCAACCGGCTTTTCAGTAACTTCTTTTTGAACAGACCAAATGACATTTTTTGTACCGGCCAACATTTGAAAAATTACATATGATATATAATACAAGAGGCCCAGAGGGCCAGTATCGCTCACTTTTGTGACATGAAGCTGACATATAGGTAACTTCAGACCAAATTTGGAAAGTAGAGCACAAGACATTTTAACATCTCTTAAACGCTTCTTCAGATATTTTTGTTTGAAATTTCAAATTTTGATTTTAAAGCTTTTAACCAACTTTGACCTTTGTCTCCGACTAGCACTTTAGTTTGACATTTGACCTCATTACTGTAATAGAGAAAAAACGATTCACAGCTGGTCTACATAACATACCCAAGTATCAGGACTCTAGACCAAATGCTTCTTAAGATATCGTTGTTTGAAGTTTTTAACATATTTTACCCATGTGACCTTGAAAGTAGATCAATATCATTTTAATGAGGAAACTATATAGCACTTCATTCCAGATACCAACTGGCGAAATATCCTGACCCTAGGCCTTATGAACTTGAGAAGAGGATTGTTAAAGCGTTTAACCCATGTTCACATTTGACCCCCGACTAGCACTTAAAATTGACCTTTGACCTCATTACTGTAACGAAGGCAACATACCCAAGTAGCATGACTCTAGTCCAAATTGTTCTTAGGATATTGTTGTTTGAAGTTTTTAACATATTTGACCCCGGTGACCTTGAAAGTAGGTCAAGGTCATCTTAATGAGGAAAGTTTATAGCACTCCATCCCAGGTACCTACTGGCCAAATAGCATGACCCAGGGCTTTATGTAATTTGAGAAAAAGATTGGTAAAGCTTTTAACCAATGTTGACATTAAACTTAACAAAATAAAAGGTTAATCCTTAATTACAATATGGCGCTGGACTACTTCATGTTTATAGGTTAATCCTTAATTAAATTATGGCGCTGGACTACTTCCTGTTTACAGGTTAATCCTTAATTACAATATGGCGCTGGACTACTTCCTGTTTACAGGTTAATCCTTAATTACAATATGGCGCTTGACTACTTCATGTTTACATGTTAATCCTTAATTACAATATGGCGCTGGACTACTTCCTGTTTACTTCACGGTTCAATGCTTGATTTACTCAACATATTTGAAAACATTTTCTAAATTTTTTATTATACAAAAACAGAACATTTTACAAATTGTAAACGTTTATAACAAATTTTATACGATCGAAGTGGCAAAGTAATTGATATTAATGCGTAGACAGCAAAGTATACTATGTAAAGCCCCAAAACGGTGAATGGCATCGCAGTTATAGAGAAAGCCGCCTAGACGAGGTGGTCCTTGCCCGTCTCTGTATGTGTCATTCATACATTACTCATTCTTATCTATTGAAACGCAAGGACCAATCTCAATGTCTTTCATGTCACGAACTATTTACAATAAAGCACTTGTTATTTGATTACATGGACTTTCAGGTAACACGAGAATTTATTTTATTAACAAATCTCAAATCTCTCCTCGAAACGGTAAATACCGCAACAATTCTAATCTACCTGAAAACTGTTGGTCTGTTTAACGAGATATAACTGATCATAGCCACCTTTGCTTTTCATGTTGACCTTTGTCTTTTATGTTTTCGTGTCTTCTATGTCACTTCCTTGTGCGTGTTTATCTACCTGTAATGGCCCTAAATACCTCCCCTGTGTTGATGGGCCGATAAAACTAAAACAAAGGTATCAGTAACTGATTGATGCAATGCCAGTTCAGTTTAAGGACGAATAGTTCCCTTTATCCTGAGTTTTCCAAAGCATTGCTGTTCCTTCATTAGTAATTCGCATATTTTTCCTATCTCGTCTCTTTGTTTTTTATGCTTCGTCTTTGTTTGTTTTTTTATTTAAACGGTGGTAATTTGCTGTTATTAATTGATTTCATATGTTATTTAAACTGCTGTCGACTGTAATTGTGTATTAAGAAGTTTATCTGTTCATAAAACTTTCTCGAAAAGTAAAACATAATGTTATATAATGAGAAAAAAACATATCTTGTTTGCTTACCAATAGAGGGCTAATAGTATGTAATTATAATACATCCTTATCGTTATTAATGTACGCCAGATGGTATCTGCCTCCAAATTTAAAGCAACAGATAGTTTAAAAAGGGGGGTACTAGAATCTGTTAGAGTCACGAAGGTATTGCTGAGTATGCATGAATATCGTTATGTTTTCCTGTTCCGAAAGAGATGTATCTCCGAATAAAAGTAGATTCAAATTAAGAGGCATGTATTCATTCAGTTCACGATAAAGCTTAATTCTTTGTTCGTTATATTTATCACAGGTATAAAAGAAATTGTGTGTGTCTTCATTAGGGAAGCCACATATACAACTTTGGTAAGCAATAAGGTTAACACGAAACAGGTCACTTTTCAAAGTACTAGCACGGTTTCTTAATTTTGTATGCAAAATATTATTT
>JAUMHH010211326.1:0-12717 GCA_032359455.1 Chlamys rubida | reverse complement strand
CACACCTAAAACATGGAAAAAATAAAAATAATTTGAAAAACAAAATATTCTCCCAATATCTTTTTTATCACAATTTAAGAAATATCTTTCAAAATTTACTGAATTTCACGATACCCCCACCAGTGATGGATGTTATATTAGCTATAGGAGTCACATGTACACTCTCCTTGACCCTGGACCAATAATGGTAGGAGGGTGTATGGCTAAAACAGTTCACCATGAATCGTCGTTATCAATGAGAAATATTGAAATACATGGAGAAGGGGGGTTATAATACATGTATTTGTTTTTTATTTACTGTAAACAGAATGCAGGTACTGTCTATTACTATAACATCAGAGAATTTCTCAAAGCAATCAACCAGCAAACACCCCCCACAACCCCTTCCGGCGACTTTTGTAGGATATTTCTAACTGGAAATATCTATTTTTGCAGTAGTATATAACAAACTTCATCTTCATCTGTAGACCTTCCTCCGTGAATATTGTCAATATAAACAAAGTTCTATGAATTCAGGATCCATGAACATTATTAAATAATTCACAAGTACAGTATATTTGGTTATAATCACTATCAGCAGAGTATAATCTGTATTTTCATGCAGTTAATTTTGTCTTTCATTACATATACATGTAGCTCTAACGTCTTAGATGTAGGAGAATTATAAATAAATTACTCGTCTGATAGGCCTTACAATTTACTAATTGATGTTATAAAACCCTTATTTTATATCATAACACTGAAAATAAAAATAAAAACACGTGTAAAATAATAAAAATAATTAATAATTTCGAAAACCACCCCAAACAAAATTGTTTTGTCTGTACACTAATTTATGTAAAAAATTACCCCCCAAGGGGCCCCACTGAAAACGGACAAAACAGACGTGAAAGAAAGGTGTCAGTTTCCCATAAATTTACAATTTTCCTGGACACTGATAACATGTGCGCCCTAATAACATCTTAAAGGTACCGTTTGCCAACAAAATCATTCACATTAAAGTAAATATATACAACTTATGTTCTATAATTGCGAACAGTTGACAGCCTGGCACACTTACCACTTATCGAGAAGAATCTGCGCTGCGTGTTCGTGTGTTGAGCAGCTGTCCACCTACAATGCTGCTTCCAAAGTCTTTTTAAAGGGTTGTCCAACGCCCATTGCTTTTTCCTGTGTTTTGTAGTAGACCCTGTAACCGTTCTTTGACGATACCTTGTGCCTGTCATAGCTTTGGCACACATCTTTCTTTCGCCGCGATGTTTACAATGGGATTGTTGATGACGCGCATGCGGTAAAATTACATCACTGATCTTGGTCAAGTGAGAGTTTTAGACTGTCAGGTGACGATTTAGGATTTCTTTAATATAATTATAATTTTCACTCTTAGGGAGTGAATTTCAGCAAAATTTGAATCGCTATCATTCATTAGGAAGTATTTTAAACATATATATGCCATTTTAGCAAATATGACATTTTTTCCCCGATCAGCCCCTTTAATAACCGAGGCATGCATACATCATTCGTGGATTGTCTGAGGATGGGCTGCCCCAGCTACAACCCACAATACTTGAAACACTCTCTATTTTCTTTCTTCAAAAATCAAAGCCTGTTCATTTTGTTCTCCCTCACTTTTTGACACTCTCATACTGTAATTTTGTCTTTTTTACCTCACTTTTTTTACAATCACGTACAAACCCTCCTCTACAATATGGGTTGAAATAAGTTAATCTAACTCTTATAAGGGTGGGGGCGGAGGGGGGAGGATTGTACGGTATTAAGTCAGGTCAATTGTTTTGTGGTTTTGTGAAGCAGCTTGATTTTCGAAAACATTTTGTTTAACCTTGCCTGTATAAAATTAATTACAAACATTCGTCACTTTCGAAATACATTCTGCCAGTTCCTTCGATTATGTTGTTACGCTGGTCATAACTATAAACAGACATTTCCCTTATATTCTCTGTATCATTACGATTTATTCTACTTTCAGATGCACTATCGAATTGCTGCAGTATTACGAGAATAGATGATGGATCCCAAGTCACGTGTTTACATTGTCGTCTTCAGGCCATCCCTCTGGATATACCAAAGAATGCAACCTCTCTCGATCTGAGTCGCAACAACTTGACAATCTTACTTAATGGGTCATTTACACATTTACTATTTTTAGAACATCTCAAACTGAGATGGAACAACATGTCAGTTATATCGTCTGGAGCGTTTGATCACCTTGTAAACCTGAAGTACCTAGATCTATCATACAACCTACTGGATGTGTCCTCGTTTACAAGATCCGTATTCCAACCTCTTACTAACCTCCGGGTTCTGAGAATAAATTACAACAACTTCTATTTGAGGAAAGTCATCCCAGACTCTGTGTTTTGGACTTTGTCACATATTGAGTCTCTTGCTATAGATATATTTGATGGTGGCAGTTTCGGAAAAGGATTTTTGAGTTTAACTAATTTGAACACATTGGAGTTTTCTCAAACTGGGGAATTGTCGATAAGAAATACATCATTCCAAGGATTAGAGCGAATGAATATTTCTATCTTGAGACTTTATGTAAAAACGAGAATTTTAGAAACTAATGCTTTGTATCCGTTTCAAAACATGTCATCTTTGTATATTAATACGAAACGATACAGAGATATTAATTCTGTTTTGCCTCTCCTATACGGATTACGAGGGAGAACTATTGACAATATTAGATTAAGTTACAACTATGTACGTAACGCCGGGGTTGTTAAGTTAGGGAAATCAGACATACAGTTCCTCAGCACAATTTGCGTCAGGCTACTTATCCTGTCCAATAATGCAATCCAGAGTATCAGTATAGAGGCTATGTTGTCGTGGAATAGAAGAGGTTGTATAAAGCGTTTAGATTTGTCACAAAACCCTTTTAAGTCACCACAAGTCTTTTTTATTCTGAATTTTCTTCCTTCATTACGATATTTTGATTACTCCTACAGGAAATCTGTGTTCGTGCGGAAACGTAAAAGCATTTTCGATCAACGCTTGCGTATTCCGAACAGTCTATATTATCTAAATTTAACACATTCCTATGTTGTATCAGTTTACGGTAGTGTGAATTTTGTTGAAGATAACAATCTAAAGATTTTGGACATCAGTTACCAACAACCATCATTAAAATGTGGTGATCAAATGAGAGGTTTAGATCACTTAACAGAATTCGACATATCTGGAATGAATTGTGCAACGCCACACCCAGCAATGTTTACTGAAATGTTAATGCTTTCAAAACTTAGGGCCAGAGATTGTCAACTAGGTAATAGCAGAACTTTTCATACAAAAACTCTCTTTAAGGGGTTGCATAGTCTCTCTTACGTCGATCTATCGTCCAATCAAATAGCACAACTGAACTCAACCACATTCATAGACCAAACAAAATCGCTGAAATCTTTAGTTCTTGCCGATAATATTATGGAACGTCTTCCATTTCAAACATTCAAACAACTTGATGTATTAGAAACGTTCGATATCAGTAACAATCGAATTTCCTCTTTAACCTATTCAGAATATACACTTCTTGACAACTATCGGTCAAAGTCAAGTAAATTCACAGTGAAACTTGCTGGTAATCCTTTAGTGTGTGACTGTGACAGCCTGGACTTCATTTCCTGGATAGGCACGACTCAGGCTATATACGACAAAGACCAACTTGTGTGTGTTCATAATAACATGAAGATTGTAAAGTTACTTGAATCATTTCATGAATTTAGAATTCACTGTGTTTCTCAGTTCTGGCTGATCGTCTCTACCAGTCTTGCAGTAATTGTTCTAGTGTTTGGTATTATCCTCCGACTGGCCTGGCGATACAGCGTGCGTTTACGGTTCTTGTGCCGTCAACCAGTGGAACATGACACATATCCATATGACATCTTCGTTTCATACTGCAGAGAGGATTGCCGATGGATACGGGAAAGATTAGCTTCATGGCTTGAAGAACATGATATCAAATATAGTGCAGAGGATAAAACATTCGACACTGGATTGGACATATGTGATAACATTATGGGTGCCATAGATGATTCATATCAAACTGTGTTTGTAGTAAGCTGTAAATTCCTTGAATACGAATGGCAAACCTTCGCTATGAAAGTAGCTAGTAGATATTCATTTCGTGAAGGAAGAGAAAATATGAATATTATTATTTTGTTAGATGACATGAAACAGAGCGAATTTCCAAAACTCATCCGAGACATCTGGGATAAAATACGTCCATTGCATTGGCCAAATGAACACAACACCGATAAAACAAGACTGAGAACAGCAAGGAAACTATTCTGGGAAAAGTTATTGAAACGTATTCGTAAAGGAAATAAACGACTTGTCGCATGTTCACTCTCCGAATCGACGATATAATAGTGAACATCACATACATCCATATTATCGGCTTATCTTTGAATTTCAACTTAACATATGTCAAATGTTAAATTCTCTAGGTACAACAGTATGTTAAAAATATAGATAGTATTAGCGTTATTCTTATTATTAAAGCATTATGCGTTTAGAAAATCATTTTCATAATTTCATTTGAATGTTTGCAAGAAGATGCATTGTCAATTAAATATAATCATAAATAAAGGTACTCACGAAATAAGACGATGATGCATGGTGTATTATTATGTATTTTTGTATTTGTGGTGAAGTCTTAATGTACAACCCTATCATATGACAGTCTTTTAGTACATCCCTAGGGTTCAATAGTAATAGGAAATTATCATTCTGGATCGTCAACTTATCTAAATTGTATTTTTGTTTATTGCTATTCGTTATATTTTATTTAGAACAAAATAGAACAAAATTCATAATTTATTTAAGGTAAAATTGCTCTCTTGAAATTTGATTAATCTATGGAAAACTAAGAATTGTGTGTACCTACTTCAAGACAAATGAATATTTTGTTATGCCGCAATAGAACTATCACTCGTTTCTTTGCTAATATTTTTAGATGGGCTTCGAATTTGTGAAATATAACCGAGGAAACTAATTCACATAACTTGATCAACACATTGTACAATATATACGTTATATATATATGTTAAGTCATTATTCATATTATATTAAAAAATGCCGTTTGAAGTCTTTGTCAGGTATGTATCTATGAATATAGAAGGTTGACACTAGTGTTGAACTTCGAATATTTAAGCTAAAAGCTCAAAAACTTATTAATAACATATAGTAAATAATATATAGTTTTGTGAGTCCTAAAATCGGACATGCTGTTATATAGATGAAGCAAAATAATATCACAACAGCCCAAGAAATACTATATAGAATATCACAATACAACGCAAAAAAACGGTATATATGTTTATCACTCGTGGGAATACTGCAAAAGAAATATCGTTCGTTTACCACGGCATTCCCAGTCTCCTGATTCATGTATTAATCAACATCGCTCTACAACGAATGTAATTATTGAAGCCGTACAACAGACAGGGATTTCTCTTACTCCAAGCTACGTAAACATGTTATATTCCACACTGCTAAGACAGATATTGGCTTTAATTACTGTCAAGTTACTAAACAGACAACCAAAACTGATCATTCCGACCAGGTCCCATTGTATACACGAACAATTATGTCAACATTTTCAAGGTTATGGTGAAATCATAACTCAAAATGTTTGAGCAACCATTGTTCTAGTGCTATTACGGTTCCATTGTCATAGACCTCAATTTGCAGATTGCACTGTACAATTAACTGTCCGCCATCCAAATATCATGATAAGATAGGTTTCATTTAAACACAAATCAAGGTGCCCAGAATAACAAGACTCCATTATCTGTAAACAACAAACATTATAAATCAATGTACCTAAACTTCCGATATACAAAGTTATCACATTATCAAGGTTCCGCAATACACAGGTGTCCTTACAAACACGGTTTGATTATTTTGAAAAACCAAAATAGCCGTATATCTTCTGTTGTAATGCCACCAGTGTGTGAGGATTAAAGTGATTATGAGTTTAGCCACAGACTAAACAGATTGCAATCACTGCATTCATGATATCAAATAGATCCAGTCACATGCGCTAATTATCAAATATATTGTGTCAGTAAAACAATCCCTTTTTAGATGAAGAAATCGTCCGTATTGTCGAACCTCTATTATCAAATGAAAGATATGTATAGATATATATGCAAATAAATAAATCATTTAATAAAAACAATAATACCCATGTGTGTCTTAAATGTGGACGAATGTTAATATGTTCAGAATAACGGTATACGGTTTTACATCCAAGCGATATTGTACGAAAGAACGAATTTCTTCTCTTCTCACAAACCCATTTTTGCAGGGTGGTAAATGTTAAACTGCACACTAAAACAAACGTACTCTGTTAAATGAAGTTCTATTACATACGCACAAACTGTTTTCCTTTTGTTCATATTATTACGTGGAAACTATCAAGAGTTACTTTTGCATATGAATTAAACCTCAAATGTCAACAATTACTATATATAATGACGTTTCTGCCGATGAGGTCATATTCTATTTAAACGTATTACATTTCTTAAACAGCGAAAAGTTCAGACACAAGATATACCGGAAGTTTTAGCTAAGCCAACTCCATACATAGATATTAAATGTCGGTATTTACTTTGATCTCATATTACCTTTTAGTTGAGTACAAGCCTGTTAACGTGCTCTCAATTTACCCAATGCGATGAATAGGGAAATCCCTTTCTTAATACTGCCAAATTATAATTTCACTTGACAAAAGAAACACCGTTGCCAAAATGCAGTATAGATATTTACATATGCAAGCTAATATACTGTTTTTTAACAATACGGCGACATGTTGTAATAAAATATTATTGTCTTAAGTAACTTATAATGTAATAAAATATTACTGTGTAACTATGAACTCAGACGAGCCAAAAAGCGTTAAACAATTTTGCGACAAAGCTGACATGGCTTTTAAATCATAGCTGAAGCACAGGTTTCTATCCACAAACCATGACGTCAACACTCCTTAAAGACAGTATGTTGTGTGTATACACTACATATAAGCGCACTCACTCACCCTGGGCGACTTTTTCTCAACAGTGAGACCAGCCCAGTATCATACAGATACAGATACAGATACAGATATATTGTATTTTCACGAAGGCCAGACCGTTCAATAGCATGGTTTAAATTAACCTAGTCAGAAAAACGGCATTCTACAATAGTTACAGTAGATAACACCTATATGTAGCTCTGTCGTTGCTGTCTGCTTATGCTCGTTGCATTCTAGATCACAGTGTACCACGTATTTAATTCGGTTTAGGTGCAAATCTTTTGTACATATGTAGTAATAAAACCCGTCAAAAACTTTACCTATAGTTGTGAAATTTCTTTTGATGTTAAGATTCTTTGAAAAGTTATTGATTTTGTATTCCATATTGTGTAAGAATTAAAGGGATAACGTTTTCTATATATCTGTTCCTGTTATAAATTTGTTTGTTTTGCATTGTGTTACGGCCCATCGGCAAATGGACCAAAAAATGTTATAAAACCCGTGCATCAAACCTTTTTGAAGTTAAAACTGAAAAATACAAAAAGTAATGATCAGTCGAATGTGGATAATCATATATTAACAGAACAAAAACACTGTATTAGACAGACTTTTTAAAATGGAATTTTACACGCGTTTTATAGCTAAGTATACAACAAATATAGAATGAAGTTGTACTACTTCTTATCAGCAATACATGTATTTCTTCTTTATCTATATATTTAAATTCAAATTAAATAGGCCTGCTGTATCAAACTGCATGATCGTAAGACGCGACTTATGTGGGGCCATGCAGAATCGGGGTTGGTTACCTCCTTGTCAGAATTTCAGGGGATATTGAAGAATGCAGGAAAATCCCTTTTGAATCCTGTAATCTTGACAGGGTATTTTGTTGGCTTGCTAGCAATAGCAATGCGTGTTATAGGGCTATAGTACTACATTGTATTTGCTTAACCATTCATATCTTGCATTCAGATATAGTAGATATTTAGTAACGTTATTTCAAATCACCTTAGTTGTCAGGTTGTGAAGTTCTTTAAATAGTAGAATCAGTGTTGTTGCAGTAAGATCGATGACACACCTAGGATATGAACACTCAGCATGATTAGTTGTAAATGCAAACAAAAAGGTGGGACCGTGCATGGAACCAATTTGTCCGTACTAACAAGATTATTTGATAAAACAATGTGACGGGATTAGTAGGTCAATATATCAGATTTAATTGTGTTAATAAACAAACTTTTATATATTCACATTCACAAGGTATCGTTTTGCATTCTATCTACCGTATAAACCAAACTATTATATCTAGACTTACTAATGTATAGCTTCAAACGTACACACAAATGAAAGAGTATATTCCATACTACACAAATGGCAACTGCAATGTGCTTTAAATAAGCAATTAACACACAAACCAAGTTATTCAAAATGTTCTGGTTCCGCTCTACACACGTTCTTATGAGTATGTCTTCCTAATTGGTCAAATGATTATACAATTTTTTTTAGGAATATTCATGTTTTATTCATAAATCCCTACATGTTCAATGAAAAAAAATCTTAGAAATGAAGAACCTTTCTAAATGTGACCGTCAATTAGCCAACAGATATCAGCTCAGCCAAACCAAGTAACAGGCATTGACAGGGTTTTATCTCGTCGTGTTCATTAACGCTACCTAATAATAGGCGAGGCCATTGAGCGTACCGAATGAACGGGAAATACCTATAAGTGTTATGCGGAAGAGACTGTCAGTTACCCAATTAAAAGGGTGAATTTAATACAGAAGGGATAGGTATTTACATCGATAAATACTTTTCTTTTTGAATACGGTGACATAAGGTCAAAGCAATTATGTCGCTAATTGCATATAATTTGTTGAAATTAATGTAGCTCTATGACCTTAAGCGAAGTGAAAACAATGATCTTTAGAAGCTAAAAAGCCTTTTAATTTAAGATGGAAGCACAGGTAAATATAGACATAACCAGGACGTAAACACACAAACACAAAAACACACATATGTATGTACAATGGATAAACCGTCCATATACTTCCTGGTTGTCAGACCATACGACAACATGAGGAACGGCTTCCTTTCTCTTGTAGTCTATTTTCTACAGTTGGTAGCAAACTTAACTTGGTAGCCTAGTGCACTTGAGTTAACAAGAAAAGTGAACTCCAGTTCACTAGCTTGTGCACTGGAGTTAACACTGACGTGAACTGGAGTTAACAACAGTTCACAAGGTAATTTTCTTTATCATATTATTTCTGGCCTTTTTATCAGTTTATATATACTACGATATTCTCCCCTCCCGTCTGCTCAATAAATCAATAAATCAATAAAATATTAGATGTTACCTATTCATATACTTAAAATGATTCAAACAGTATCCTTTTATGAAAATAGCCTAATAACTATAGAGCGTGATGACCTATTAAAGTATAACGACATGCACTGACTTGGATCCATGGTACATGTATAAATACATTGGTGGTTCAAAGTTTATAAGACTTTGTCTTAAAGGCATAATCACCATTGAAGTGCCTTTATAGTTATAACAGTAATATGTCTACATTAAATATACAAATATATCATTATATTATTAGTACATGATAGTGAGTCTTTTTCTGTATGTCCATTTTGGAAAAAAATGGAAAGCTTATGTAGGTAACTTCATGTACTGTGAATAAGAAAAAATACTATAAATATATGTATTGTCTCATTCATGATGGGTAACAATGTACTGTAGTTACAGGAATGCAGATCTGAATTCCAATAAAACATTTATTTAGAAACAATTAATTATGTAGGTAACCAAATTGACTTTTCTACAGGTAAAATTAACATGTCTGAACCCTGTAGCTAGCACAGAAGAAAATGGGGTTGAAATGCCCCAAGGGTGTGTGTATTACATAATAATAATAATAATAAACTTTCTTTTACGTGGATGACATGTTTAGCCAAAGGCTAATCTACCACATGGTCCTCATTGTTAGTAAAACATATAAATGGTTCATAAATCATAATTACAAATATCACAAACACATAAATATTGCAACATAATATCGATGTAGAATTAAATGTGATAATTTAGGTTAAATTTTATCATCTAAGATACAATATTGCTTAATGCAAGTTTAAAAATATCACAGAATGCACAAATTAATTATGCAAATTTGCCGGTTCGTCAATTAAAATGGCACAATGCCTTATGTATATATATGCTAATATAGCAACAAGTAAAAATTCCCAGGATATACGCTAATATAGCATACATTAAAAGTCAATGGGTTTCTTTTAAAGAATGAATTAAGAATTCCATGTATTGGATAAGTTGTTTTCTAAAAGAATTAAAATTAGTAATGTCTTTTAAATAATTTGTAAGATTGTTCCAGTCTTGTGCACCAGAAATTAAAACTTGTTTTGAATAAAACGTAGTCCTGTGTATAGGAACAACAACATTGTCTGTATTGGAAACAAGGTATATGGTCAAATTACATGTACCTCCTGATCAGAACCCAGGTGCAAAATCTGAGTAGAAGGTATGATGGGAGGGGGGACAAAGCACCGTATACACACCAGCTGTAGAAATTATGTTTCTCTTTCTCTATCTCTGCAAACGGAGGGTTGGAGGGTCCTGACCCTAAAAACATCCCTATGCAAAAATGATATGTATTTTCAGGGGGATGTCATATTGTTTTCAATTGTCTCTCTGTAAATCAAGTTATCAAGAAAACTTAGACTTCTTAAAAAAACACATTCTATGACTGACTTAGATGCTCTCCAGGTCTGTGTTTCTAGTAAAACAATATATTTAACTACATGTCTTCTATGAAAATAAAATATAATAATAAACTTTAAAAATGATCCAATCAAAAGAAACACCTAATTGTATTGTCTGATTACCTATCCAAAGAGTAGATGATCTATGCATAAAGAATACCTTAGTGATGTATATATAAATATGTAATTCTCTTTTAAAAAATGAAAAATTAACTATAAATAATAACTGCTCCGAGTCATTGGATCATTTTTTAAAGAACAGATTTGAGTGTGTTTTAAAAAAATACTAACATTGCTTTATTGATTTAACCCTCTCATAATCCTTCTTTAATTGTAACACCTGTGCCCTGTGGCTATTATGGAACTCTGAACATACAGGTACAAAAGGCTCTATCATGGTTCAGTGACCCATTAATTGATGCTAGGGTGTGCTATCAATTAGTGTTGACTATTTATGGGATTAGGTAGTGTGAAACAGTCACTGTTTTGAAATAGAATTATGCCCGGGGCTGTCATTTCCTGACAAAGGGACAGCCACAGTATCTTACCTGTAACAATGTACTGATTTACCTGTGTATATCTACTGGACAGACAATGGGCTGGATTAATTGACAATAATAATTGCCTTCACACAAGGTGTTAAGATTTGGTACAGCCCAGCAGAATTCCATGTGACCACAGGTGAATGGTCAGTGGGTGGTCATTGCCCATATATTCTCAGGTAGATATCACATTGAAAAGAAAAAGTATGTGTGAGGGGGTTGTTATATTGCCTTAGTAACCATCGTTAAATCTGCCACTGAAGTAAAGATGTAACTGTATGATGAAAACTTGAGGTTCTCTGTGAAACTTAATTGATTTGCTTTTTTATTAGTATAAATCGATCAACTTATTTCATTTTTGCACATGTATATATAACCTTGACCTACAGGTGCTTGCACCCTGCAACCATGAATTTTGTCATCATTTTAACAAGTGACAATTCATAACTGTACCACTAGGCCAGCTGTATATACCTGCTACGTTGGTGTGGTACCCAGGGGAGGGGGTGGTGGTTGGTGGATGTATTTTCTTATTCAACCATCAGCATGTACGTGTACAGTACGCGTCAGGTGATTTGGTACTCAATCGCCCGCCGAGCGACAAATTTTAATCCCTGTCGCTCGTAGCCGCGGGATGATCGCGGAAGAAACGCCGGCTATATCAAGGTAGATCCGCCGGCCCCCTCCGCGACTATCCCGCGGTCATGGGTGATGGGGATTAAGACTGGACAGAGAAAATACAGTATATTACTACTGCCATGTATGTGTCTGCTGTGGACGATGTTCCTGTCTACGGTACCACAGATGTACAGTTACAATCGGCACACCGAACAGAAAGCGCTACTCGAATTTCCCGAACGGAAAAGAAATAACGCCAGCACATACTCGGGAGGGAAAAAACCGTCTTGTAGTGGATATTTAAAAAGAAACGAGTTCCACGAGATCTATTTAAAATTTACCATTTATGCTTAAATAAAGTAGCATTGCCTTGTAACGTGATTAACATTTCGTCTTTGTCCAATATTTGGGCAAAATTTACGATGTGCATGTGTCGGTCAATTTGACTAGATTACACGATTTCCCCTTTAAACAATCTAGATTATAATTGAAAAGAACCGGTACGTTAATTAACACATCATTATAAGTTTCTCCGTGTAGTACACATTGTATAAACTGTTATCACAGTATAGTAATCAACATAAGTTGATTGAAAAATCTACCGAGGCGGACAAGCCGACTGTCGCTGCATTGTGAAATCACTCGGAATTATTGGTTGGTCTGAAACGTCAATCACACCTCAGCACAGTAGCCCTCCTGTCATAATGGGCGGAGCTTACGCAATACACCGCATCATGCGACTGA
>JAUMHH010211315.1:0-12718 GCA_032359455.1 Chlamys rubida | reverse complement strand
ATATTTCAATTCCTACTCAAGTTGGACTCAATGCAACTACCAAATGTAACCGGTTTCATTTGCCGATGAATTTGACCAGATTAACATTGCCTGTGCGTATGATTTTGCGACATTTTTAAACAAAAACGAGTTATTGAAGCTGCACAAGAAATTGTTTAAACAACCAAAAACAAATAATCAGCAAAATATTATCAGCTCAAGCTTGGTTGCTAGCGGTGGTGACAAGTCATGTACTGCCCTAAAATTCTCCCTCCAGCTACACTGTACCCATTCTGCCTCTTGCGTCAGTAGGCCAATCAACCCCCAGTACAAATCGAAAACAACGTAGTCGAACAAACAACTGCTATATCAACATTTACATTCGACATTCAATTACTGCAGCTTCACATTCCAGAAGATGTAGAACTTCGAACCCTTCGAGCTAGTAAAACGATGGCTGCCGTACACTCGCAGCTGAGCCTGCGCACAGCGTCCAGTCATCATTCTTCCGCGAATACGCGTTAGAAAATGTGATATCTCATGAATTCATCAACAAATATTAAATATGACATTTAAAATATGGTGTTGCAATTTGTTTCTACATAACTTGGCCGTATTGAACTATCAACGTACACCATCCTGTTGTATGATGGTCCTTCAATGACGGACTATATTTTTTTCACATTATGTCAATACGTGGATTTGAACACGCTCCAGAACCTGGGACAAACTATCAGATTGGACTGTACAGGTTCCAATTATTGGAAAACAACACATCAATTGATATATAAGGATAGAATCTTGCTTTGATCGATTTCATGAGGTGATGAACTGAGTTGGTCTTGACAGAAATTCAACATGAACTGCAGTTCATTAAATTTCGTTCAAGACCAACTCAATTCATTAACCCATGAAATCGACCAAAGCAAGATTCAATCCTTAAATACAAAGCTTAATAACACCGTTATGTCAATTTTAGATGATTAACATCGGTAATAAATCGCTCTGAGTAATTGCGTCTCGCCAAAAAGACAATCGATAATGAAGGCAAAATAAGAGGGTTATTTATTTAGTTTACTGGCGAAAATTAAAAACAAATGTGCATTCTTCGGAGAAACTTAGGAAAAAACAACCTCCAATCGTTAATACTCCATTTTACTTTTATGTGAATCACTAAAGCTTCTTTAAAAACGTAATACAGATTGAGAACAATCTCAAGATTCTAAACTGCATTGCAAAATAGACTTTATTTGACGATACAATAGTGCTTTGCTAATATAAACGGAGTAAATCAAGATGAGTGCAGCGTCTGATACGGTGATGCAACGTTTCGCTGTTGGCAGTGCGTCAGTTCTACTACAGTGAATATCATAGACTGAAATGATTCTGTCGGTAGTTATCCCGGTGTTTTTCTTATTTGTTTTTGTTTTATATATCTTTATACAAGTAACACTTTCATCGTACCAGTCGAGACAGCTACACCAGGTTATCCGCCTGAAGACTGATGTCTTTTTAGGAGCGTGACGTATATTCTGAGACGAAAATAAGTTCTCCAGTTAAGTGGATGTCTAGGCTCCGAAAGCCCTGTATATTTCACAGTTAGTTGTGTCTATTTTTGTTATTTAGATATATGTTAAAAATATGACTTATGCGTTCTTTAATGCTACTTCACTTGACCCCAATCATATTTCCATCACACATGTTTAAGAACGGAATAGGGAGGGTAAATATATGATATTACTACATAGTTTTGTTTTATTATACAAAAAATAGCCCATACCTAACCAGCAGAATACATGATAATTCAAGCACCTGCCATTAGGAAGTTAGATTATTGTTATTTAAGATGATGGTTATAGCATCAGCAGGAAGAGCATGCATGGAGTTTACAAATCTATTCATATCACGAAAGGAGTCAGAACGTTTCAAAATTATCAAACAGGATATTAAATTTTGCAAACAGGAAGAGCACAAATTAATTCTCCAATGAAATCGAAATGAACATATTAGGCAAGCTGCCGAGACTAAAACACGTCGATCATTGGAAATCCTGAACAAAAATAGAGTACATAGAGTCATCTAAAAATACAGTTATATTCAGAATATTGGCAACTACATGCCTTGCGATTGCTACAAATAAAATATTTATACGGACTTGTCAAATTCGGGCAATTTAAGAAATCAATAGTAAAGTAGCGTTGATCGAAACTCATTGTTTACCATGTTATGTTGTCACAGTTGCTGATTCATTTTAGAATATATTAACAGTGATTTATCATACTTACACATTGGTGGTTAGGCATGCAGCAAGACACGCTTACATCGGGTAGAAATCCCTTTTAGTGCCTTTATTAGCAGATCTATTCTATTTGAATATTATTGTTCGAATTAATGGAAAAGTCCTGTAAGCGAGTATTTCTAATGGCTGTATCATTAAAGCATCATACTGCTCCAGTAACCCAGATGTATAAACACTTCTGTTGGGGTCAATATATTGTCTCATTTATCGACGAGCAACCAAAATAACAAAGAAAAAATGCCAAACTTTGCATTAGGTATAACGTGGCAACTTGAAACACGAATATCCGTATTTATAAAACCGTTCTCATGCTCAAGTATGGTAGCCAACTCTCTTGTCACTCAATTGAATCAAGTGACTCAAAAAGTCAAGTGTTTGTATTGAAAATGGAATATGACTTGAAATCTCTCCAAAATTCTTCAAAACTATGGACAAAATGTGATTTTTACATTTTTTTTTCTCAAACAAGATATTGGGCCTGAGCACAGAATATGAGTTTGAGCATGAGAACGGTTTCATAAATACGGCCCCAAATTTCATTTAAATTCAATAACGATCATTCTGTAACAGTTCTTATATTTCATTGGTTTACTGGCATATATTGTGTAAATGTTGTCGTGGAAGGCTGTAGCACTATATAGTGATACATATTTTTATATTTACCAGCGTCATGTAAAGCATGTTAAATGAGTATTTGTATTTGTAATATTGATGTGTTAAGTTTAAGGGAAATATTACAGTGCGAAGCTACAACTGCCTTTACATGACGGGTGGTCATTTGTAATTCCATCGTTAATATGTGTTGTGCATTGAAAATATAGTAATTGCACTGTATTGCCAAAGCTGATATACATTGCCTTTAAATAACAAAGTACCAGGAATTACAGTTATATAGATTGAAAAAAATATAAAATTAATTCAAATTAATAAATGAAAAAAATAATTAAAATGAAATAAAATATAGTAATAATACTAATAGCGCAACATCCGAATTGGAAATTGATACAAAACTGCCATGACAGGAACCAAAGAGGAAACAAAATTAACTGTAGAACAACAAAACCCACTAGAAAATATCCCTCAGATGGAACCAGTTGATACGGGATGACAAGCGTTTCCTGAGCCACAAGTGGTTCCCTCTGATGCTTCCAGGACAAATCAAGGACATTATGATGATCACCACTAATCTAAGACATAGAGGAGATGTCTTTAGTCATGGTGGATAGTGACTGAGAACTTTGAAGTGGTAACCACTTACACACACTGTCTGATATACACTATTTGGATATTGTTTTAACATATGATTGTATAAATGTTTTGGTTATATGTAGGCTTAAAAAAGGAGTATAGTTAATTCAGGGGATAAGCATATTAAATTTTAAAATGTTCAATCGTGTAATGAAGCTATACCACCAAATAAATAGATATCAGAACATAGGGTAGACACTAAAATGATGACGAGAAAAATAAACCAGCACAAAGCACAGACATCACACACTCTACAAAATACCGCGACAAAAACGTAGCTCTGGTTAGGCGGTCAAATTTCACAAAAGAATGTTTATTCCAACGCCATTCAGCAACAGTTTTGAAAGTGATTGTGTGTGGTATTAAACGAATGATCATAAATGAAAAAGTGATGCGTGTGCACTTTAGTATGGAATTTTTGCATCCATAGGTTTATTATTTTCTATTCATCACGATGAATTATATGAAGACATGGTTTGTTCAAAACCATCCGAATTGTTACTGGTAACAAAACAGATCGGCCTACACTGTAGGTACATATATCGAACACCCACCTTCTGAAGAGACGACTTTAATGTAATATAGTTAATAAACTTACCGGTTGTGCTGTCCAGCCAGATATACTAGTACCAGAAATGACATCAACGGTGGTCACCGGTCATCAGGTCATTCTACGGGTACATATAAGTGAATACGGACACGCGCACCATCCACGTTCCAGTATTTGTTTCCAGCCGTACTTATCGCATTGGCCTCATTAATCGTCTCCATTGACAACACTAAGCAATCACAGCAGTATTCGATCGTAGTTCACGAGGTGGGCTACATCATATCACTTAGTGTTACGGGCCACCCGCCACTTATCGAAGGTGTTCTATTCCAGATTCTAATCGAATGAAATTCCTCCTTCAAAATATGTGCTGCAGCCCAATGCACTAGCTATACCTATAAAAACCGTTGGTGTCCCGCGCACTTTCACATACGTGCATTCCCACTCCATTACATAAATAACTTCGTACTTAAATCCAAGGTTTAATCATACTGTAAGACGATTTTACAGTTTCACGCACATGTATACGTCTATAACAGATTTCCCTCGTGATGTATAGTATTCAGTCGTCAATTTCCTACAAACATCCGATTAAAAAATGGTTATGGAAGAATCACAGGGAAGTCACTATGATAGATTCACATGTTGCACTATTTCTGTGTTATTTGCTTATTAATCCAGGCGCTGTAACAGACATATGCAATCGATATATCTATATTCGTGTAATGTGTATTGTTACACGTATTATTCCAGCTTACAGTCTTTTAATGTTAAGGTGTGTTCAGACTCATTTAACGACCTCTTATAATCAATAAGAAAATCACATCCTAGCGTAGTTAACCAGCATGTAAAAAAAGTCCCGGTTCAGCAATAATATTATTTATCTGTCAGATATTAGATACAACGCATCTGGTACTGACATAGATGTGCTGGTATTGTACTACTAGTACACAAATAATAAAAGACATTTGACTTCCAGTCGTTGACCTAGTGACGCGTGGCCGGGATGTAAATGTGCAAGTTACCCGGTAGTCTTCGGTTACATCCGCCCTAATATAACTGCGTCAGACGTGTTACACTAACAGCCAGGTAAATACATCTGTGTTACCGAACAAAGATCAAACCTATAATCATTCCCCAATTTGGCAGAAGACACTTTCCCTCGCACCGTGTAAGATCGATATTTGTCCGTATCGATCTCGTGTTTCGTCTTGAGGGGTCCATCGTTTACTGCGAGGTATACAGCAGGTCGAGGTAGAGCTCTCAAAGACAGGCTTATTAGCTTGGCAAACGTAGAATTTTTTTTTACAAACATGCAATACATTTTATCGGAAAAAAACAATAGTTTCGCCGATTACTATAGACGTTTTAATGTGTGAATTATACGAGATAACAAACTGTTGACCTTTACGCAAGCAATTATTTGTTGGAAATTCCAGAAACTGAAACTACAAAAATCAATTCTAAATTTTATTACAGCATACAGCAGGCAGCTGAAGAATGGCTTGTTTTAATACATTTCGCCCTGTGATCGCAGGTCAGTGTTATACACATACCAATATCAGATCTGTGAAAATGTCAGCTTGAACTATGCTTGCATGCATACTATCTGTTTATCCTAAGAAAGCAATCATTTTGGATTAAACTAAGCATTCGTCGTAAGGAGTACGTGCAGCCTTGTTTGATAGCAATATTTCACACAGAGGTTATGTATCGCCGTCAGAAACGAGTCATTTCGTACGAGTATCAGGCCCGAGGGATTAAAATCCCCAAATGACTCACTCAATAATGTAAGTAAACGCTAGCATTATAAAACATCACTCGGTGATGTTTCAACCCCCAAGGCAGAGACTATATGATCCATATTCTTATAAAACAAAACTCGGCGGCATTCCACACATAGACCATAAAACCAGTCCCAAGCCTTATAAAGCAACAATATAATTATAACCAGAGCATCAATCAAAATCCTTAACGAAACCTTGAGCCTTATGAAAGGGTATCGTAGAGGAACTGGAGAGTTGTGATGTTTTAATAAATTGATAAAACAAAACTCAGCAGTGTCCCACTCAGATTGTTTTTTTTACAAAAATTATAAAACAAGATATTTCAAATTATATCAATCAATCTTGTTGGCCTGGATGTCGGGGTAGGTGTGTGTAGGGGGGGGTCTTAATGTGGGAGGAAACTTGATTACCTGGGGAAAATCCACGTGGTCGGGCAGGTGTCCGCATATTTTTTCACGTCCGATCGGGGAATCGAACTCCGACCGCCTTGGTGAAAGGAGAGTGCAGTATCCACTGCGTCACCCGGTCACCCGGTCAGTTGACAGTGGTACTACTTCCAAGCCTTATATAACAACATGGGGCTATTTACTTCACATGATAACTAGTCTCGAGCCTTAACAAGAAAATGCAGCGAAGCTGCTGGACACCAAACCTTTTTATGAAACTGACTTACTGACAGTCCAATAACCACGAGGAAACGGATCCACCATACTTGGATCTATCAAATTATGATTATATAAATTGTTAACGCTGGTGTTTTTGTTATTATCACATATTCGTTTTATACAAGTGAATAAATATATCGTATTAAACGAGTTATGTAAGGACAATAATGAATGCTGCAAAGGTAGACAACACAACCACTTAGTCTACTGTCACTTCATCTAAACTTGAAACTGAAAATCTACTCAGAGAATATAATGTACCGTTCAGATTGGACAATACTAAGAGTGACGTTTTTATTTGTGAAGATTTAATGTTTTGTTCATCTTCACTGCATTAAGGATATGTTTTTATCAAATGGAGAATTCATGATATTTCACTAGTAAACTGTAATAAATACCGATACCGCAGGGTTTACCATTATATTTTTTTAGACAGTATGCTGCCTCAATTTCCCAGAAGGCTTTCACGCATGCGGAAGCACCGGAAGTGGACAAAGTGTTTACATATCAAACCTCGGCGGCGCTTTCCGCCGCTTGGGGGTTTGAAAAAACTAGCCTTTTATGATTGTTCCTCTCACTACACAGACTTACTGGTCCCTAGCTTTATAAGACTAGAACTCAGCGATTTTCTGTCTCACTACGCAGAATAACTAGTCCAAGCTTTATAAAACTAGCACTCAGCCAAGTTTCCTGTAACCATACATTATAACAAGTCACTAGATTTATAAATCAAAACCCGTGTAACTAGTGCCTAGCTTTGTCAAGCAACACCCGTCAATATTTCCTTTCACTAGACACTGTAACTAGTGCCTAACTTTATCAAACAAATACCGTCAATATTTCCTTTCGCTACACAGTGTAACAAGTGCCTAGCTTTATCATACAACACTCTTCAATATTTCCTTTCACTAGACAGTGTAACTAGGGCCTAGCTTTATCAAAAAACACCCGTCAATGTTTCCTTTCACTAGACAATGTAATTAGTGCCGAGATTTATCAAACAAATACCGTCAATATTTCCTTTCACTAGACAGTGTAACTAGTGCCTAGCTTTATCAAAAAACACCCGTCAATGTTTCCTTTCACTAGACAATGTAACTAGTGCCTATAGTTGTATCAAACAAATACCGTCAATATTTCCTTTCACGAGACAATGTAACTAGTGCCTAACTTTATCAAACAAATACCGTCAATGTTTCCTTTCACTAGACAATGTAACTAGTGCCTAACTTTATCAAACAAATACCATCAATATTTCCTTTCGCTAGACAGTGTAACAAGTGCCTAGCTTTATCATACAACACCCTTCAATATTTCCTTTCACTAGACAGTGTAACAAGTGCCTAGCTTTATCATACAACACCCTTCAATATTTCCTTTCGCTAGACAGTGTAACTAGTGCCTAGCTTTATCAAAAAACACCCGTCAATGTTTCTTTTTACTGGACAGTGTAGCTAGTGCCTATAGTTGTATCAAACAAATACCGCCAATGTTTCCCCTCACTTGACACCATAGCGTGCCCAAGGGCATTTATTTACACGACTTCCGTTCAATCTATTACAAATCTTGATAATGAAAAGCTTGAATCAATAGCAGCACCCAAGTGCGATAGCAATGTACATCAAGTGGACTCGGGGGAGGGGGACTATACCGTGTCACGGCGAACAGTACTGCTTACATATCGAGCTTGGCAGATTGATTTTACTTTCGTAATACAATTTCATAATGCCCTGTATGTACATTGTGAAATAAGGCTGTGCATTTACAGAAAGGGCTATATGAACCCAAATAAATAGACACACCGACTTAGAAAAAAGCAAATAGTAAACAATAGCGTCGACAAACAAGCTCAAAAGTCTATACAATAATATAACAATGGGAACAAGGAAACATCATTGCTATATGACAGAGCAAACCAACAAACAATTCGGAAGGCAAAATGTTTTCTCACAACATGCGACACGCGTCACTATAGTTCAAGTACAGGAATACACTAACGGACTGAGTTATTTTAATTAAATACACAATTTACAGATAATTTAATTTGAAATGAACCAGTATTCCTCTAACTTCTTAAATAAATAGATTAAAGTGTTTTACGCACCTGTCCCTCTATTTTACCGATGAGTCATAGAAGGACGAAACAACTGTATGATGCAGTGTAATTAATTTTAGGCTTACTTGTCAATAACCAAGTTTTAAAGGTTCTATCACCTGTGAGTGTGTTACATTTATCTTTCAAGATACAAATGTGGATACTCAAAATTCAAATATCGACTCTAAAGCAGATTTACGTTTTTATTGAATCGCTTAACTTCATAATATTCTTATATACATCAGATTATTGTTGACCACCGACTTGTTCAAATTAACCACCTTTCATTGTTTTGAGAAACCCACGCACGTTAAGACGAAATTACTGTCGATCTGAGGGCAAAATTAACATGACGGCAAAAGTTTAAAAAGAAATTACGTATACGACGTCATATGGTTTGTCACTATTTCGTCTACACTGAGGCTTAACTCAGGTACCGTATGTGATGCAATTGGGGTCCAGTGTGTTCCAAAATGTAACCGGGTTAACTCTACATTGGTTCATGACAGAATAATCCAATACTGTGATTCCATTTTAGTTGTTTATTTGATATCACAAAGAAGACCCCTATCAATCCGACAGGGGTCTTAATGACAATACTATTAACGGCTTGTCGACTATATTCAATTCATTTTATGATATTGCTGCACTTAATTCAATTCTTAGTCTGTAGGTATATGTCGTCTATAGGTTGTACGAGCGTGTTACATGTACGTCAGGTACTCTTCATGTCAAGTGCAGGAATGCATATCATGAAACATACATATTGATGTTTCCAAGAACGCATATCATGGAACTACGAAAAGAACAACAACACTTAAAACATAAAACCTAAATCACAGGTCACGCCTGAATTATCGTGATTTCTAACATTACAGTAAATGTCGCTGACTCATGAGATATGCCTTGGAGCATCGGGTGATAAAACATGAAAATATGGGACAACTTGATAGATTAATACAATAATATTTACAACGAGCTTCGGACTTGATGTGGTTCAAACATGAGTATACTTTTGCCTTGGATACGATGTCTGGAACAAGTCGACTAAATTATTGAAATGTCAGTTGAATAGTCTGCAAACGTGTCTGCGGATATAGATGCAATTTCATGTCTTTATTTTGAGGAATTCAACCGTGCTGAATAATGTTTAGATATCATATAAATGAATGTCACATTTAAACAGTTGACAGTAAAACAATAGCATTCGGGTAGATAGAGATTTCTACATGTAGGAATTCGACATTAAAACAATTCTTCTTTGTTTACAGAACGTCCCAACCTGTCCAATCGATCTGTTTACTCTTTTATAAGAACAAAAAAGATCCATTATCACACCACCATAATAACACTGATATGGCACAGGTTCATCAACAGTGTATGTAGACAAAGTGATATTGCACAGACGACATGACATATTGATGTACAGCACGATTATGACACCATGTTAGAGAAGGGAAATGCATTAGAGTTGTTCTTTATACTGAAGCAGTTTTTACACAAGGGTGATGACACGATATCATGTACCCTTTTTTGATAGGCATACTGAATTATTCATTTGTTTTCAGTTCAACATAAATGTAGGTCTAGTAAAGGAATGGATAACAATAAGTGATCTTAAATACTGTTCATGAATGAATATTAAAAACTAAAACATATAGATATGATGTGTATTATATTTATAACATGTTGGTTATAACACTAGAACTCTAAGTATACCATTTATGTTACGGATCCTCTAGATAAAATGAAGGAAAGGTTAGACAAACTAAAGCTAATTTTTACACCAGGGTTATGGGAACAGCGTAAGTGGACCAAGCATATTACGAAAATTACAGAAGTTGGGTCTCACACCAGGACTATAAGAACAGTATAAATGGACCTAACACATTATGACAAACTGAATATGGTTTTTACACAAAGCCAATGGGAACAGTAATGGTTCACCCAGCACATAACGACAAACCGAAGCTGGGACTTACTTTGTGGTATGGATAAAAGTACTAGTGGACTATACCAATGTACTTTTTGTGATGTTAAATGGTCATTTGTCAGTTAAAAGGTGTTTTACTAAACACACTGAAATCAATGGAACATGAACTCATCAAGAGTAAAAAATGATATGCAATCTGTATATTTACATTTCTGCTGCACCTTTCTGAATAAGCACTGCCAGAACGAACTGCATCCATGGGGCAATAAACGCAATTTGACTAGTGTCATTTTATATTCCCCCTCCTGCCACATAAGGTGAGGCAGTCTGTAGCAGATTTATAAGAACGATGTGATTGCAGCTATAAGACCTGGCAATAGATACAGTATGCCAAACATGAATAACACTGCATCATACCACTGTTTCGTCACAGGGCCAAACAGTTGGAAAGCCATAGTGTTCTTATTATAGGGCAGGTGCCTTAAAACCCCTGAATCATATGAATTTCAAAACATAAAGGAGTAGTGGTACATTTCAAATTAATTATGAGCAAAATGCCTATATTATGAGCCGTGCCATCAGCCAAAAGAGATAAGGGTGGCAATTAAGCTTACGGCAGATCGCGCGATCCCTCGGGACTGAGAAATCCATCAGCGGTGTCTACAATCTTGTATCTTGAAAAACGAACGTAAGAAACACGCATAACGTTGTATCTATAACATTCGGTAATTGATACATTGTGCCAAAAATGGATTACACTGCAATATACTACTAAGACAACTATGACGGGTCTCTCTGAACGATATACCAAACAGAAGCTGGTTTAAGCACTAGGGTGTAAGGTAAAGAAATGTACATATTATGACCAACTGAAACTGCCTTGACTTATCACGTTATGCAATGCTGAAGCGGATTCTAACATTAGGTCTACGAGTAAATGGATGACTAGACCTAGCTAATTTTTCACGTTTAAGTTTGTCAGGGATATTGCTTCTGGAATGGCTCTTCGTTGATGAACGGATATTTGTCGGCGCCACACGTGTACAGATATATACTCAGACTTTAATAAATCCAACCAGATAAATCGCTAGACCACTCAACGCATCACAATATAAATGGAAATGCGGAATCAAAGAATTTGTGCTGTACACGTATATCCCCTTTGTCTTAATTAGTGTTAAAGAAATAATGTTCAAAGAGCCAGGTTAGACTAAAGACCTATATATTACCCAAGCAAGATATTGTTCACCATTGATGTAACAGAAGTTTAGTGAGCTGTAAATAGACTATATTGCAGATACTCATGTTCCTCGACGAACGGGAAGTATTCAGAGAGTCGAAACAGCATACGACACCCACTTCCCTTTATAATATGTTTCAGCTGGAGCCAACCCATTGTCGTAGAACTCCTGTAAAAGCAGTGATCATACTATAATTAGTCAAAAAAGTTATTTGCAAACGTAAATGACGTTTTTCCGTTACGTGCTTTGCAGCATCATTCGCGTACTGATATTCTAACAACCGTCTTCTTCGTGACTTATTTCCGGCGTCATCAATCACCTTCAGCGCACCGTGCAAAGAGGGAAAATCGTTGAGGACAGACGCCATTTATATACCGGCTGACTCCGTTATCGGGTTTTACGTGTATTGGGAATCCACGACAACTACAGTCTAAGGCTGTAAATTAACAATGCGTTTAAATCGGTTTATGTATAAAAAAACTTTTATCGGTACGAGATGGTTTCTCCGAGTTCATAACAAAACACTGTTTATATCAATAAGAAGATTGACAGGAAAGCAGTTTTTATAGAGATCGTACTTTTGCTGCGAAAACAACGAAATCTAAGTTTTCGACTGATATAACAAACAAGCCGATATTTTCCAACGTTTTATATTATGACGCTTCTGCAAAATTGACATGCCTCATTGATAAGAAGTAACAAATCAATCGGGTGTGATGTTTAATTGTGGATATTGTTATCAGAACTAGTTTGGCACGTGTTTTAGAAAGACACATTCCTGATGATTTAAAGCACATTAGGAAACGATTACGAAGGTGGCATTTTTAGAGACGAGATAGTTAGCTGTATTATATGAAAATATGCTAGGATTAGGGTTAGGCGTTGTATCGAGTGAACTTAATGTGTCCTCATATGGTGTCA
>JAUMHH010211304.1:0-12718 GCA_032359455.1 Chlamys rubida | reverse complement strand
TGGTGTCATTATACCAGAGATGGTGTCAATGCCACCAAATGCTCGCCTGTTTAAAATGTTATCCTATTTAAAAATTTGTTTGTAAAAATGTAAAGTTCAAAACAGGTCAAAAGTCTAAAAAAATTGAAATCATTTTTTAATTTTAACTTCACTTCTTATATTTTACCCCACATGAACCTCCGTGCAAAATATCAGCATCCTAGTACACACATTTAATGAATGACAAGCGTCTAAATAACTTGCAGTTAAAACTTTAACGTTGTTGTGCTTCAAAAAAGTTAAGTAAAAAAAAAAGGTAAAAACAAAATCAAAAATTTGAAATAAATTTTTAATTTTAACTTCAATACATCAATAGTATACCCCACAGGAACCTCCATGCAAAATATCAGCATCCTATTACACAAATTTAATGAATGACAAGCTTCTAAATAACTTGCAGGTAAAACTGTAACATTTTCACGCTGACACTGACGCTCACGCCGGGGGTAACGCTATAGCTCTCTGTTCTTCAAACAGGCGAGCTAAAAATAAAGTTACAATTTAATTTTTTTGAAGGAAACGTCAGTATCGTTGTGTCGTTGTACAATTTATAGATAAAATGGTTTGTTCGTTAAAGACATAAAAGGTCACATAGCGTCACCACACAATATACAGCTGTATCACTTTCTTCGAGGACATAACGGTCATCTTGATACATAACACAATACATAGCTTCAATATTTTGTTGATAAAGGACAAAACAGTCATAATGGTTCACTATACAATATATAACTTCGATACTATTTTCGCAAAGGACCTGACAAACACATTGCGTCCTTAAGCAATAAACTGCTTTCAGTTGAAATCCATAGGCAGTGTGAATGCAAACTAGGCACATGTTAATTCAAGTGCGCTTGTGCTTCATTTTCGATTCGGCTATGTCCAGTTGGCATTCAAATTGCTTATGAATGCCATCTGAACGCAGTTCAGTACTTATTTTAACCATTTTTGGAACCGGTTTTTCTCAAAGAAGGTTCAATTACACGAATTAATACTATATTTCAAATAATGAATTTATCGTATGTTTGGTCAATGAATAGAACAGGTATATGTACATGAAGGGTCAGTGGTATCCAACATTACAATTATGGACGTCCTCATAACTGTGACGTCACGATTGGTTCGTGGCCTTCATGACCGTCATCTGAAATGGCAATGCCTTGCGTTGGTAAACATTATATAATATATAGCTTCAATACTTTGTTCTTTAAAAACATCTAAGTCATATTGTGTCGTACCACAAACCGCAATAAATAGGTGCTATGTTCTTGATATGTTATCTTATACAGTTTTATAGAGTATAGAGAGATCGTGTTGTGTTTATACACTACATTTGTGTCGTGCCCGAAAACAAATATCTGCTACGTTTGTTGTTGAAGGTCATTTTATCGCTTCATCTAAAAACGATATTTCATACGGCTATATACCATCTTAATTGTTGGATATATCGGTTTGCAAGACAAACCTACACAAATATATTGATATACGTGTATGATTTTCCCTCATCAATCGCCTTCTTTTTTAATAACGACGTTCTACACATAAAGTGAATTACAGCTGATGTCGAAGACCACTTATATTATCAAAGACATATTCCAACAATATCAGTACAGTGAGAGCAGCCTTTCGCAATAGCATCTTACCGCATGATCCTAGTTGGTACCTCTGTATGTGTTAGTGTGTGCGTATGTATGTGCTGGAGACTGTATCTATGTTCTACTTTTTTTGGGTCGGTATTTTCAACGGCTCATTAACAGTACCACATCACTCGAACACCACAGCACAGAGTTTAACCCCCTGGCAGGTTGAGCTGAGCAACAAGGGTAAAGTGCCTTGCTCAAGGAAACCTCATCACAGCCTTCGAACCTACGACACGACGACACTGTGTTTATCGAAGATGCTATCGTGACTCACTCACTCGACGTGCCCCAGACGTTGACAATGTCATTATGGTGAAGACTGTGATATCATGGATGTTTTCCTGCCACGTTTGGTGACCTTTCTTATGCAGGTGTTCTGCAGGTGAAGAACCGATGTTTTGGTTAGACTTTCTCGTGACGTCACTCATGACGTTTTTCATGTATTTATGGCGTCACGTCTGTGCATCAAAACAGTGATATCAAGAACGTTTTCATTTGACATGATAGTTTGTCCCACATCCTTGTGATTCTTCCGTAACACATTCACACCATTCACCGCATAAACATACTGTCGCACCTGTAAATAAGGGAGGTAATCAAGACTTCATATACGCTGTTACTCCAACATGCTACACCTTTTACTGGAGACAGGCCACTATCTGAAGGCGAGCTGATTCTCAAACTTATATATATGAATATGCTGAATATAATGTTATATTTGGAGTATAATATTATGAAACATATATTTCATCATTTCAGGGGGGAAACAGTTGCATAACATCAATGTAAAAATCCTTTGTAAAATATGTTTATTAACGAGCCATGAAACATATATTTAATGTTATCAGTAGATGTTATACTGTTACCTTTAGTCCTGCCAAGGCGGCTGGCCCGGTGGGGTCCACAGTCTGGACGTAAGTAGGCCCTTCACCTCGTAACACGACTCCGTATCCAACTGAGTCACTGATTATCTGAAACAGCGAAATTATATTCATACACAACATTTGACCTAAATAACATAAGCACGCCAGTGATCACCTATATAACGTATTAATATAAATTCGAGTTTTTCTAAGATTATGTAATATATGTACATATACAAATTAAACCGGGTTTAATGTAATTTATGAATGTCCTAGTAATACTACGGTTTTTTTAATTATGTTTCAATATCAACTACGTTTTTTTTATTATGTTTCAATATCATGAATTTTAAAGTACTGTATTAATTGTATACGTATCTATGGTTGATATGAGCGGACGCTGACCATAAGAAGGAGGTGAGAAGGTCAAGAGTCGTATGAATTTGTGGCTATTTTTAGCACCCTATATAAGAACGTGCACTTTTTATATAAACATGTCGTTTTTAATCAAAACGGCCATTTTCAATTCATTTGCAGTGTTCTAGTTTTTTTATGCACTTTACATGTCTTACAAGCTTGCCATGGTGATATTTACTTGGAATCAGGCATAAATATATTTATATTGTTGTAATATATAGCCATAGGTATGTATCTATAGTTAAACCTTACTTTTAAGACCCCAAAGAATGTCTAACTATAATTTAACCAACACACCGTCACTATCCAGTCACTTGTTGATATCAGTAAAGGCAGGTTCCATTGTAAGGTATAAATGTCTAATTAATTATAAAACGTCATTTTTTCATGAATTCCTGGTCTTTATATCGTGCACTGTTTAATAATTCATTTGTAAGAGCCGCCATATAAATATTTTGTTTGTTCATGTTTTGCCGTAGTTTCATCGTTTTTGTGCCGAGTTATGTTTCTATTTTAAGGAGTTTAGAGATGTGTCCAGCTACAACCACGGTGCATTTTGGCAATATAGATAATCCATTGTCATCACTAATTGTAGTAAACAAAGGTCAAACGTATCTATCGTAGTATATGAACCCCACCTTTACATATTGTATCATACCGGCATATAATAGGCCAGGGAGATAAAAGACCCTGTCCCGAAACTGTAACTTTGATTTATATTATAAGTGTTGTCATCAATGCACAATGTATAACTAGCGGGGGTATACATAAACAACTAGGAAAGATAAAACAAAAGTTAAAATATGTAGTCTTCACTGCACAATAGATAACTAGAGGTATACACATTATACAGATAAACAGTTCTGAAAGATACAAACGTCAATATATGTGTTAGTGTTACTATCTGTAGGTGTTATCAAAATCTACTGAGTCATATGGTGTATACAAACAAACAGACGATCAGCTGTGAGGAGACTAAGGTGTGCTGTGTTGACCTAGACACGTGCTGTCTATGGAGGAAATCTGCAGTTGATAACATCAATTATTTCATCATTTACTTGCAACTATATACATATATATAAGGAAATCATACATAGACAGACGGTGCAGACAAACTGATTCGAATGTTCACGGTGACCTTTTTAAGAGTAAAGGAAACCTACATATAGACAATAACAATTGGGACAATCACTTGACATAGAAAGCATTAGCTACCGGTACAAACAAGCGGGTCTTCTTATTGGACCACAGAACCAATTCGAAATATATTTTGAGAAAAAATAACTCATTTACAATATGAATTGAGAGGAAATGATTAAGTAGGAATATGAGTTTGGTAATGAGTAAATAAATTGTACACAAACAAAAAATGAAAATTGGTCACAAACTATGCATTATTCATCAAATTATTACTCATTTCTGAAATGATCTCTACGCTATTATGGCATAAGTTACATCTTATTTTAATGGTGATAATTTGGCTCTTAAAAATCTATAAATAGGAATAAAAATGTATGTTAAAGAACCTTTAGACTTATGAAGTGAGGTGTCCCTGGGTCACTGGACAGAGTTGTTATGAAGTGAGGTGTCCCTGGGTCACTGGACAGAGTTGTTATGAAGTGAGGTGTTCCTGGGTCACTGGACAGAGTTGTTAATAACTAAGGTCCAGTCAGATCAGCTTCACAAATTAACACAAATATTTTGTCCGGTTTATTTTCAAAAATATTAAAATTCCTTATAAGATGTGCATGTGCAATGATCCAAAAACATTATTTTAAGGCATGATTAACGTATGGGATGATGCGTGATTTAATCACCGACCATCGTTGTATGGTTGACGTATGGAATCACGCGTGATGTACCTGCCATCATTCTTTGCTTTATGTACCTACCCTCATTCTTTGCTTTACGTAAGGGGTATCAGGTGATTCTAGTTCGTCCGCAGTGGCTTGGCGCAACATCACTGCAATATAGAATGCGGAATCATCACTAGAAATATGAAGAAATGGGGCAATTTTGATGTACATGTAAACAAGTCGTTTTGTATGAAGCCTAAAACTATACACTTTAACATTTAAATTTCACCGATCTTCTACACAGATTCTAACACCTGTGTCGTTTTTACCTGATTTGGGCGCGTTGGCCTCCCCGTTGTCGTTGCTGTGTTCGTGTTCGGACGACCAGGACCCACTCTGATCTAGTGGACCAGGGTAGCCATCGTCCCTATCCTCTGTATCTGTGGTAACACAAATACATATTTCAGGGACTGTAAATGTTCTCAAATTAAACCAAATACAGAAGATTTGTTATTAAATTTTGAAAGTGTGGCTGTTTGACTATTTTCACTATTCTTCGTTAGGCCAGTAATGTTTGTTCTCAGCTCTACGTGACTGCATAATAAAACGGCGGAATTTGAACAGAATATGGAGCAAACTTATCCCTAATACAACTGGCGGGACGGAGCTAGATGAACGCCGCTCGCCTGTACTTGACTTACTCGTTACGAATCTTGGAAGTGCATGTTCCTCCTGCGAGTCTGTAGAGGAGAAAGACAATCGGACTTGTGTCGTTGCGGTTGATAGTTTAAAGACATCAGCCAGAATACGCCGCCGTGCGAAGTCTATAGAGAATTGGTATAGGAGAGATTCGGAGTTCCTGAAGTGATGGTCGTCTGTCACTAAAACATAAAATCAGATCTCAAAAAAATCTTTTATTTCAGCAGGAAAATATTGACATAATAAATTACCGTACGGTGAAATTTATTTATTTCATTTTCCTCCCAGTTTATCAAAATATCACATTAACAAGTAATCTCATATTTTGTTACTTTTGTTTTATTTAGTAGTCAATAAATGCTAACATGGACTTACCAGACTGCATGGTTTGACGTTAATAGTTTTATAGTGACATGACTAGTTGCCTAGGTCAAAATTACACTGCTATCTATGGAAAGTTTAATACTTTAAGAGTTTCAAGGTTTTAATGTTTAAGCTTTGAATATGTTATGTTTTTATTTTTATGATATTGAAATTTGATTTTGAAAGTTTAATGGTTTGATTGTGAACCTTTCATGGTTTGAATGTTTATACCTTGATTTTTTTTGGGTATTGTTTTGTTTATGACATGAGAGTTGCGGGTTTCATAGGTTAATTGTTAATATTTCTATAGTTCTATAGTTTTCATTGTGTCGTTTCTGTCATGATATTTTTAAAATCTCATTGTTTATACTGTAAAATAATTATGGTTGAATTGTTGATATTTTGCTAATTTTATGGTTTCATATTGTCTATATAAAGGTTTTTTTATATTTCCTAGCAATATTGTTATAATAAATTTAGCAAACAAATTCCTTATCGAATTATCGTTATTATCAAGTTTATATGTAATCAAAAATATTTGGCTCTGATATAATACTGATAAAACATTGAAAACATAAATCGCATAAAAGAAATTGCATTATGGCTTTAAGTATCGTTTTACCGTGTCGTATAATATTATTTTCCAGTAACTGACGGCCCAAGTAGATTGCATCCTCTCGTGTGACAGCCTCTTTCTGACCAGTCAACCATTCCGTAAACTTCGACCCTATAAAGGCGTTGTGGTATGTCTGGCCGCCCTGAATAAAGTCACGGGCCAGACCTTTCTTTTTCGTCATTCTAAAACAAAACATTGGTGTAGGTCAGATCTTGACTCGATTCCCTTATCGAAATGGATGATATGCCATTTTCCTTGGTAATTGAAAAAAACAAAAACAAATAATCGTTCGTTTAAATGAAAATGACATAAAACATAATTTACTGAACATTCAATATCTCAAAATTTAAACATCGAGACAGTTCTACGTCCTTTTGGTATTTACTGTTAAAACAATCGAGCCAGTATAAAAATGGATTGTTGTGCTTACTTGAGGTATATCCTGATGCCAGTGTAGAACAGTGTTTGATCTTTGTCGGCTGACGTGTCGTCGTCACGTCTAAACCTGTAGAACAACTGGTCGTCTTTGAATTTGTGATCATCGCAAACTGAAAGGTTAATATGTTAATGTCTTTTAAATACCCACACCTGAGTTAATGTCTACCAGAGTAAGGTGCAACAGTTCATAGGCGAGGTTAGTCACCTCATGAAGAACAGTACAGTTGAGGATCATATCCTGCATTTCTTTACTACCTGTGACAGAAGTTTCAATTCCCTTCCCTTTACTCTCCTGTACGGGTTTTCTCTTAAAATATGTGAAATTATACTTTACAGGACTAAATTCGATGTCAGAATTATTCCTGATACTACATTTACTAGAGTATAGGAGTGTATAAAAAGCATAGTCACTGCTTTTGAAAGAATCCATTGACCAGAAGTTGAATTGCAGTCTAGTCAAGAAATAGATACTGTACGATTTCGACGTTTGTTTGATGTGCTATTATGTTGTTAAGTTGTAGGTTTGTATCGTAATAAAGGGTTTTATATAACCTTTCCCTTTAGTTGTATTTCTACATATGTTTTAGGACACTTTGACACAAATTTCTATTAAATTGTCATTTGACTCTTGAACATTATACTACTGACGAGGCCTAACTACACGAAATGGACATATGGTGGAGTAAAAATGTTAACTGTGACTATCTGCGTCAACAAACTAAATTCTAATATGTGTTTCTTTGTTTCGTATTTCTTATGATTCTTCCACAGATAACACATTCTATTTATTTTTTTCGTAAGTAAAAAAAGCATCATAATCCACTATTTCTTTTGTATGGCTCTTGCAAATATTTTTACACCAATAGGATTCATTTATATGTTGTTTCAGAGCAAACGACATAGATGTCGTCTAGGAAATCAGTCAACTTATTTGAATTACGTGTAAAAGTGATAACAATTGTCTCACCGTGATGAAAAATTCCATACTTCTGAAGAATGCGCATGCCCGATATTGAAGCACTTCTGGACGAGCAGTGTTTACATCGAACAAGCCAATCCACTATTTCGTTTCCGGCAAAGCACTGTCGGTAGTTTCGGAGGTGATACCGCCGATCTCTGATCAACATGGAAGAGTGCATCTCTGTCCTTCAAATAAGAAAATAAAAACTGTTGGTATTGCCTTTATCATGGATGCAGTAACATCTTCAACTCAAAGTATGAAATAAACCGTGAATGTCTTTTTTTAAAAGGATGGGTCACTAATATTACCAAATCTTCGACAACCCGGTACCAAAGCCAATGAATCACAAAGGGTTAAGGTGATATAATCCCCCGTATTAAACATTCACTTTTGTTGGGTGTAACATTATGTTTCCTAGGTAAATCTTTCCAAACAAATGTTTGTTTTTAACTGATAAAATGAGATTATATGTTAGCTACTCAACTGAAATAAGTGCTTTACAACTGTTCTCCATGATGTCACTTCACTTCGGAATTGATTTTCAAAAAATATCGCCAACATTATAATAAAGTTACCGAAGAACAAAAGTACAAAGATATACACCATATATGACACCCATCCCAATTTTTCCCGTCAACACAGAATCATATGTAGGTCATTAAATAGCTCGGACACAGTAAACAAGCCTCTTATCAGACCAGCCAAAGAAATATCAGATTATAATACCAGGTCATGATGATGGCCTGTTATGTGTTATATGTAAAATGAAGTTTCAAGTTAGAAAAAAACTAAATTAAGTAGTTGATTGGTTAACGATGTACATCTTTCAAACAAATCTTTACAGTAAAAAAAAACGCTCTGTGACATGTACAATTGTAATCATAGAATGCTGATTCGTTGGTACCAAGAAAAAGGAAAGTTAATAATACGTATATATTGGAAAACGTTATTTTTCTTAGAGTTTGGAAGTGATTTGATCATTTTTCATACTGCATGTGAAAATAAAGATAAGAAGCTAAGTATGTGATATGTTTGATATCAAATCTTCATCGGATGTAAGTGGTGCATAGTTAAGCCTCTATGTTTTACTCGTCAGATGTTCAACAAAACATCGTCATTTTCACTGAAAACAAAATTAGATTTTTTGAGAGGAGATTTATGTATATTTTATATTAAGCTAAATGAACGGTGGTGTTCATTGTGGTGTTCAATGAACGGTGGTGTTCAATGCGATGACGTTGAAGGTTTAAGCGGAAGTCATTCTAGATAACGATAGAGCTTCAAGGTTCTCTAGAGAAATTTTCGAAATATCATTCTTGATTGACATCGTTACATGAATAAATACAGTGATTAATCTACAATTCATTTTTACGAGTCCTTTTCAACTGTATTGCTAAAAACAATGAGTCCCACAATGTTAAACTTCCATAAATTCTGTGAGTCCCATAAGCATTCTATGAGTTTTATCGCTGTAAATGTATCACGTTTGAATGGGTTTTTTCAGCGATTAATCTGGTGGTTGAAAGTTTGAAAAGTGGCTTGGTTTGATAAATGGGAGACTACAATGAACTGTTGTTTGTGAAGACTTACGTGCTATATGTGGATTCAATTTAGGGAAGGTATATCTCAGGCAGTCCAAATTCGATGCAACAAATGGTTCGAGTACAGATAATGATTGGTTAATACCAAGTCTGTATTGACGTGTGACTAGGACTAGCATTGTTGAACAAACCGAGGTATCATATACTGTCTTTGACAGCAGCGGCAAAAGCGAATTTGGATATTCCTGATATGCATGTAAAGGAAGCAATGATATAAGCAATACTTTTACCAGTGAAGGCATACTAGATATTTGTCATCAAACAGAGTGAAGGTTTTCACTGTCACGTGTTTTAACACGTGCGGAGAGATGTCCTTCGCGGTTATCTAGCATGTGTATCCAAGCTGATAAATGTAGCATTATCATCTCTACCCACATTCATCATTGACCTTCTCTTCAATAGAGTTAGCATTATTATCATTATTATCATTAAAGAAACACGACTTTATAATAAGCCAAAAATATCCGGTCGTATTTATAATGCTATTATATGTCCTTATGTATGTTCACTGGATCTTTTTAAGACAGGGCGGTTATTTGTTTAATTTGATTACTTCCACGCGTTACAAATGTTTCCTTTCTTAATATGTTATTTCCTTGTAAATATATAATGGTTGTGTGATGCTTCCTTGTTTATAAAACATTTGTTAGATATATGAATTTTAACTTATTTTCTTAATTTTCATGATAATATTGAAAAAGATATGTATATCCTGATAACGGAACGTATTTCGTGGAGTAAACAGGGTGCCCAATGTCTGACCCAATATTTTACTGAAACAAAATAGCAGGATTGCATTTTACCGCCTAATTATAATACGACTAGAGGAATGCTGGGTAAATCAAAATATTACTATCAAATAAATTCAATTTTTAAAGCAAAATCGACAATTTGTTTACTTTTATTTTTGAGATATTGCTTTAAAGAGTTTGGACTATAGGAATATAATTTCATAATTGAAGAATGATATATTTAATCTATCTGTTACTGAGTCGGATGCATTATCAATATCTGTAGTAAAAACCGGATATTGTTTCTGTGTATAGCATTAACATGAACTACTGAGTTTCTGTGAATTTAATCAATTTCTAATAAACCAATCACATTGTTCTACATTAGTACATTGGCCTAGTTGGTTCAAACCTGGTTAGCTTAACGAGCTCGGACAAAACTTTTACATTGTACACTTTTAAACATTGGAATTAAGAATTAAATCTCTATGCAAATTAATCCAAAATGATTCTCCAGTATTATAGAAAAAAAATATATGTGAATTTTCAGAAATTAACTTTTTAAAATGCCCAAATGCGCTTGGAAAGTTTGTTATCGACTCACTAAGTTGATCAGGCTGTAAAAAAAGTGGAACAGGATATAGTCATATAGTTACCTTAACTGTTCGCCAATGAGGTAGATTTCGTGTTTCTCGGAGAAGCTGGTGGTCCTCTCCCTCCTCGTCTCCATGTCTACAGTACTAGTCTGTGTACGTGCGTCCTAACCAGTGTTGAGTAGTTTCGGGTGTAGGCGGGATCTGGTCGACACATACAGCTGAGCAATAAGAGGAAGGACTGACCGGGTAACAGTTATCGCTGACGCATCTGATAACAAGGCACGGTTAGATACAATTGTTAGGTCGAACCAGCGATATCAGTATACATACATTTGTGTACTTTATATGCAAGTGTTATTGTACTATAAGATTATATTGTCACGTATTTAATATTCGTTATAAGAATTTTGACTGGCTGAACGTGCGCCTCTTCTCTTAATTACATGTTAATAAAACTTGATACGGAACAGAAACGTAGTACCCGTAATGATGATGTTTCTCATAAGTGTTTCTATGGTACACACTGACTTTCTGGTTTAGACGGTGTATTCCTTACTTGGTTTCAAATAAACTCATCAATACTTTGTTCAATATTTTGTCACCTATATTGCTAGACACGACAATGAGCTATACTAGTATTACTGATCGTACGATTCGGATTTTCTTGAAGAATGAACAAACATTATTTGCCGGGAGGACAAATGCCATTAAGTGTCGACATGCACTGACTTAGGCAAGAAGTGACAAGGTATATATGGGAAGTCTATCAGCTCGCCTGGCATCAACTTAAAAAACACTCACAAACACAATCCTGACATACCTTCTTTTAGACATCTTTTCTAATCGCCTTCTCGCTTTGATTGGTAAAAACAAGGAAATAACAAAACACGTGACGTTTCTTTTTTTATTGTTATTATTTATATCAGGTATTTAAGTCCTCGAAACTTTCAGGTAGCAATCTAAGGCGACGATAACTGAAATGCGTCCTGTTTGCTTGTTTTTAAGATTAAGCCGAGTAAATGAAGTTATAGTCATAGTACATGTGATCATATTGATAACGATATAGTTTGTATTGGTAACAGGAAGAACAGTGGCGATGGAGCTTTTTACGACACACATGCAAAAAGACACGTACCGATATGACTTTTGCGTTTATAGTTATATGTATAGATCAGGCCAGGGATGGACCAGGTGTTCGTTTTGTTTTGGCGTCTCCTGATCGGTCCCCCTTTTGTGGTCAAGATGTGGATATTTCTTTTTTTATTTCATATTTGACCTTTTAAACAAATTTTGAAGGCAACACATTTTGCCTTGTACTTCTTGCATAAACTAAGCAGAATATAATATTTTTAAACATAAAGTAAGCAGAATATAATAGTTTTAAACATAAACTAAGCAGAATATAATAGTTTTAAACATAAACTAAGCAGAATATAATATTTTTAAACATAAACTACACCATCAGGTGACTAGGTACTATTGTTCCCCACGCGTTATTTTTTATTCCTTTATCAGTTTATTTTATGTTTTAATGTGTATATTTGATGATCTGATAATGGCACTCATTGTGCATATTAATAGCGCTATACAATAACGTACGGACAAGTCATGTTTTAAACCTTATTATATGTCATAATGTAGCACGTTAATCAGAGACCAGTCACCAGGAAGAAACAAACCACAACTAGGGGTAGTAGCTTCCTTGTTGTAATACCCGCTAAAACATCCCGATAGCTGTGGTTTTGTTGTCTACATTTTTATCGGTACAGTGGCAAAGATAAATAACCTTTCCTCCGTGTATGGATATTATGTTGACATGCTCCGTTATTAGGAGGTATATATTTAAAGATTACGTCGATGGAGAATTCCAAATATTATAAATATTTAAAGCAGCATATGGCCATTTCGTATGGAGCTCAGGAAGGGGCTTGTTAAACTGAGATCAATAAGATATTGTG
>JAUMHH010211303.1:0-27891 GCA_032359455.1 Chlamys rubida | reverse complement strand
GAAAACGCGAATGAAATGGAATGAAAACGGAATGAAAACGCAAAATCTGTCAACTGAAACGCTGACACCCCTGTATAGGTAGTATAGGTAGTATAGGTGATGTGGGATGGTATAGTTGGTATAAGAAGTGTATGTGATATAGGAAGGGTAAAGGTCGATTAGGAAGTAAAGGTGATGTAGGAGGGTAAAAGTTTTATAGGACGTATATGTGATGTAGGAGGGTATAGGGGGTATAAGGGGTATAGGAAGTATAGGTGATGTAGGAGGGTATAGGTGGTATATGAAGTGTATGTGATGTAGGCAGAGTAAAGGTCGATTAGGAAGTAAAGGTGATGTAGGATGGTACAGCGCGATAATATCCTCACTTCAATATCTATTTATAGGTTATATAGAATAAAGATATATCGAGCACATTACTTTCAAAATCATTGCAAACGCGAACATTTCCTCGCCGCAATCAGGTTTAACGGTTACACCACGAACATTTTCACAAGCGAAAGTTACCTCTTCTGCAGTATTTTGTTTGTAAATCACGGAATTATCTTAAAACAGAAAGCCAGACTGATCTTATTATAACAATGAACAACGTCGATGTATCCAGACTTCCATCCTCAGTTGATGTAAATGTACATACATTCGGTTGCTGCTGGACGTAAACAGACAAGGGAACGACACAATTACTTGTATGCGTATGTTTTCTACTTTTGTATTCGCTTAGCCATGATAATTACGTTATAAACTGATCAGTGTAGCATTAAAGTTCGCCCTTTATCCACGTGGTGTATTTATACCATACCGATTTGTCAGATAGCACGCAAGCGCAGTACAGGTAAATAAGCTTTATCGATAGGTTCACAGACCGTCACGCTTCGGTGCTCAAATACAAGAGGTAGACAATACACATGCGAAATCAAAGTGGTGTTGCCAATCTCTGCTATCCCAAGTCCGTCGTGAAAATGTACTGATTGAAATCAAATATGATTTGTGTAACTTATTGTCAATAAATCATTCCTTAAATCATATCAGGTACGAACCTTGCATTAAAGGATTGCATCGCATCGTTCATAATCAAACGCAGCTTAGATCGTCATTTGCACCGTCGATCGCATTGTTTGAGCATCGTGTTCATATCGTTGGGAGCCATTCAATTGTGCAGTACTGTTCTTACTCGATAGATCTTCTCTCACAGTTAATTGTTCACCTAATCACCTTTCAAAATGTACTTATTAATAGCTAACAACGTATCAGGATCTCATGTTGAGGCATTGTCGAAGTGTTTGTTATACAATTCGCAAAGTGTGTTTCGATAGATTTAGGTTACACTCGCATATTTCGGGTTTAACCACCAACTTTGACACATACGTATTGTACAGGCGCATGCTTTGTACAGTGTTCGTAACTATTCATTATAATATGTATTTAATATATATCGTTTTATTCTGTCCAACGGTTACCGTCCATATTTCTAAATTCATTTACGTTTGTTTTAATTCAGGCTATCATCCTTAAGTGAAAACAAGGGGATACAGTTTGGAAGTTGACTGGACTGGTGTGTTCTCTGTAAATCCTGATCTCCTACCTAGATATGTCGTAATGCTTGGTTCAGAAGAGGGACTAGCTGACATCCTACGAAGTTTTGAGACTACAGAACAGCGTGACGTGTTTGAGAAGGCGTACAGTGGTAGTGACGTATTTATAATCCTTACATGTACACATAACACGGAGGTGTCGTCTGTGTTTCGTGGAAAACTGTCTCTTCCCTAAATATTTTATATGGAACGTCAACACTTGATTTTTTAACCAAATGATGCACGTCATAGCAAAAGTACAAAAATAAAATTATATTTGTGATGATGAATGATATTTATGAGCTTTTTTTCCATCTTACGGAGTGGGTTAATATTCGTGTATTTTTAAGTTCTTCTGCTCTGGGGACTTCTGCTCTGGAACTAAGTAATGGATATCAACCACGGTGACGATTCAAATTTGTAAAGAAACAAAGGGGTTGACACGCATAGGGCTTTGAGGCGAGGCTAAAAATGCTTGACTGGCCTCATTGTTTTAAGCGACTTCTTCTCTATGACTAAGAGATGGATATTAAAAATATTTAGTGTGTTGCATTCTTAAATGGTTTATCTTTCAAATTTGTAACAGTTGAAGGCTTACACCGTGATCTGAGGGGCGAGGCCACATATCATTTTTCACTGGATTATTATTGATATTTTCGCACCATAACCATGTATACATTTGCTGAGTAAAAATAGACAAATACGCATATTCTTTCAGGATGGATACTGGGTCAGGCTCCACCCTTGGAGTTTTAGTCCCTGATTCATAACTTTGAATCAGTGGGGAACCCAACCCAATAACCATATCGACAAATGCTGGGCATGTTGAGATAAGCTCAATCATGATAGTATAATTGACTCTGGGGTCTGACCCCACCCTAAGGGATTTTATTATAAGGTCATAACTGCTTTGAAATGTTTGAGATCACAACCCCATTAGCATAAGGTTCCACAGTAGCCAAATGGTTAAGGCATCTGATATTCTGCTACCACTAACCCTCCGCCGGGTTCGAGGCCTACGTGCGGCAGTCGCCAGATACTGGCCGTTGGTCGGTGGTATTTCCTCGGGAACCCTGCCTTTCCTCCACCACTAAACCCTGGCACGTCCTTAAATGACCTTAGCTGTTAAAAGGACGTCAAACAAAAACAAACCAAAAGCATAAAGGGACGAACACAATCACGGTAATAGTAATGTTCTCGGGTCTGGCCCTACTCCTTGGGACTTAATTATCGAGTCATATCTTTGCAACGATTGAGATCCCCACCCACTAACCGTAAATATAATTGATTGGCACAAAAAAATAAACGCAATCATGATTTTATTATTTATTATGAGGTCTGGCCCCACCCCTGGGGTCTGTATTTTGATAGGCATAAAAAGATAGAAAGAGTCATATGAGAATCAATGTCTTGGTCAGGCCCAAACTTAAGAGATAGTATTTTTGCACCATATTTTTGGAATAGTTGAGATCCAAAACCGACAGCCATAAATACCATTGCTTGGCATAAGATCAAAATGAGCAATACAGGCCCCCTGCAAAAGGAAATCAATCAGCAGTATACACTCAAATATATAGCATCTACAGTATGGACCAGTATATGCACGATAAACACGTTTTAAATATAAGTCATTTTCAGTGTAAACACGAATATATGTAATAATAACGTATGCACACATAACTTATGGAACAATTTGTTAAGTAAGCAGCAGACATATTTGTCGTTATATTGACAAGAGACTTATGAAAATATGAGTGAGCGATACAGATTATTCTATGTGTTCGCACCTATGTGTAACTCTGTAAAATTGGTTAAACAATTTTACGGAATGAAAATAAAATGGAAAATTTGAAAGTAAATTTGATATATGCAATGTCTTGTAAGTATATCATACATAATGACCATCTTGACAATTCGTATTAAACATGTGCAGTGTTGTCAGGAATTAGGCATGACTCTCAATTGTTTATCTGCGTATTTTAATTTAATCGTGCTGATTTGAGTATTTACAAGTGTCCTTCCCTGAAAACCGGCTGAAGTTAGATCTAGGAGATATATAACAAATGCATGACATACCATGGTCAATACTTAATTTTATTGAGATAAAATGAAATCACACCATATTGTAAACCAAGTTGTAAGCGTAGTCAAGCACTACTCTCTTGTACCCTTGGATGTAAGAAAGATCTTTATTAAAACTGGCAGTTTATCCCTAAAGAATCAGTCTATTCAATCAGGCAAAAATTAAACATAGAAAATAACGACAATTACTTGGGGTTTATTTTGCGAGATTATATGACATTGTTTGACATACATTTTGATAAATGTCGATTTAAAGTAAATAATGTGAAATATTGCTATGCTATTAATCTATCATGGTTAAAATGTTCCAGAGTACGCCATATATCGATGGCAGGACCGCCATTATCACATTGAAATAAAACACGATACTTTATGAGTTGTTATATATTTGTCAACATCAATTGAAACTCTAATTCTGACAGGAGTGGATTTATTTTCGTTATTAAGCACTTCAGAGATTACAAATTTTCTTTTTTAAGTGTATTTTAAATAGTAAGGGTATACAAAGTGTATATACAGGTATGACACTTATGTATTAAACAAAGATACTACTGACGGGTAGCTATCGACGACCTCCTGGTTGCTTGGATGATATATGTAGTACTTGAGCACTTAAAGCACCCAATCCTAAAAGTCGAAAAACCGTCATGTATTAAAGAACTTTGCTGTGATTTGAGTCAGCTAGAATAAGGCGAGATAAAAAAAATCAATGCAATGTAGGTATAAATGTGTAACATTTTTCTGAAGATCTGGTTAATCAATATACTCATCAAAACTTCATTGCTTACTTGATAAAGATTTGTCATTGATACCTGAAGAATGCAAAGTATCACATTTCATAAATCTTGTCAAATAGATGTTGAAGTCAATAAAGAAACAACAAAGCTTAACAAAATCGGCAAATGCTGCTCTACGAGAAATGGGAATTGAAGTTAAAGTAGGATACAAAAATATCCATTAAAGTAAAATTTATCCTAGACTAAGTGTTATTTTTCACTAAGGTGTACTTTTGTTGGATGACAACAAAATGGTTTCCAAATGCTAAATGATATTTTAATCAATTAAAGGAACGTGATTCATAGACATCGAGTAATAACTGGAATCAATAAACTCAAAAACTCTTACCGTAGAAGAGCATAGGAAATATTTATTTGGGAGAGCGCCAACAAATATATATTTATTGCTCAACGGAAGCACACTTTTCAGCTAAAATGAAAATTGATGATAATGTGCACCTTTAGTAAAGATGAAAAATGTCAGTAATAGACAACACACTTACAAATATTTGTTCTTTAGTATAAATACAAATACACATAGTATACAGTTTTTAAAGTACTATACGTACATGTAATTTACAGTTTAAGAAATCAATAGTATGTAGACATATAATTGATGGAGCAAATAATTGAATACACAACAGAAAGAAAAGGCTGACTGGTTCCCTTGTTTTTACCAGATTATAAAAAGTGTATCTGCACCTGATCTAACATTAATAATTATGGGCGATTTTTAACATCGACGAAATAAAAAATAAAGACTTAAAACCCAACTGCATGTTTAAAGTTTACACCAGAACAAGCTTTTCTCCAACTAGAGAGACAACAAAACTCGAAAACACTGATTAATCATATCTGTTCGACCAACTCATTTTGTTGTAAGAGAGGCCAGAGTTATTCCTTTGGGAATTAGTGATCATCACATGGCGTATGCTGTGGGGGGAAATTGAGCAAATACAATAAAAATGACGAAAGCATGTTTAAATAATAACATTTAGAACTTTTCAAAAAGGTTATATCGACGAATTAAAAGCTGACATGACACAAGTGCCATGACCAGTCATCGATGTTTTTGACAGCGTTGATGATGCATGGGACTCTTTTAAACAGCTATTCATTTTTAATATCATAAATAAATATATGCCTTTAAATGAAAAACGTGTCAGTGCTAACTCTGAACAAATGATAACTGACGATGTTCTTAGCGAAATGCACACATGTTATTATCTGCATGAAAAAGCCAGAACATCCAATAGAGATATTGACTGGGATTTGTATTAAGCCTCCGAAATAGAGTTTTGAATAAAATTAAACAAGCGTTACATAATAACGTAGACGGAGCTTTGCTGTAATGTCCTTATAACTCTCAAGACATATGGGACAAGATACACGAATTTGTTACCGTCTTCGAAAACAAAGTAAATTTATACTGGTTATAATGTAAACCTTTACAACATTTATGAAAGAGTTTGTTCATCTTATATTGCCGCAAGGGCGGTCTTAATGTGGGCGGAAACCGGAGTACCGCAAGAAAACCCACGTGGCAGCGAAAGTAACCCCATACATATTAACGTCCGATAGGAAGGAAAGGCGCTTTTGAAATCTAGAAGTAAGACTCATGTAAACAATTATACGCCTATATCTGTCCTCTCTGTTGTTAGTAAAACTTTAGATCAACATGTCCATTACTCTTTTTAGTTATACCCGACATCAAATAACCTGCTTACTTAATCTCAATATGGGTTCAGACCTCGCCATTCTGCAGAGACTCCTCTTATTTATGTGACATAAGAGCAAATAACGTACATGTGTATATCCTGATGTTATTTTTATAATTTTTCGGCATTAGCCGGGCGCTACCTTCGGAGGAATTTGCCTTTAGAATACACTGTAGTTAGATAGAAAATTGATGTAACTTCAGCATGTCAAGGTTTATTTAAAAAACACAAACAAACTGACACTTGTTTTCTATTTCAGATATATAAAAACTGATCCAGGATTGAATGATGGAAAGAGCTGCGACGTTATTGTTTTATAGTGTACTCTTTTATCTCCCTTCACTGATATCGGGTAAGATACAAATGAATGCATACATGTACTTACGCTGAATACATGTACGACAATACAAATACTAATTTCATTTCAACACCTGTTACCGTTTTTCAAATACATTCACATGAAATGTCTGTTTACATTTTTAGGTGTGACATTAAATGTCAAAATAAAAACTGGAACAAAAACAATTGCTGGAACTAAAGCGAGAGTAAACATTGATGTGGTGGGGACAGCCGGCAGTAAGAATGGCGTGTACCTCGGCAACGACTTCCAAAATGGTGACACGAAATATAGAGACGTGAATTTAAATGTTGGAAGAATAAAACGTATTGGCGTTTACCATGATAATAGCGGGATTACTCCTGTCTGGTATTTGGATTACGTATGTGATATTTAAGTGATACTTGACATTTTGTTTTAATATCCTACTTTTTATATAAAGAAACTTATTTTTTCGAATAATCCCGAGAGAACCCCTTACCATATACTTTTCCTGTGGTACATTTTTCTATTTGTTTCATTTGTTAAAGCTTTCCATGTTTGATTGATCATTCTGCACCAATCAGGACCCTGTCTGCACCGACTTGGGCTTCAGGACCAATCCTGATATCCGGTCAGGAACATGAAGGTTTTTGCTGACGGTACAGAAGGGTCAAGGTGCCAGGATGGAATTAATGTAGTGTCGACTTGGTGAGGCGACCAACTCTGTGTGGTGACTAGCGGTAACCAGTTAATCACATGTTGTATACCGGCTACTTACATATATCTGTACAACTAGTTTAAGCATATTTACCTGCGGGTAATTAATGGAAACACTTTGTGTGTTTATCTTTGTCATAGCAGACGTTGTTTTCCGGGAGTGAACTGTGCTGCGGTACAGTGTATTGTTCTGGTTAATTTGTTCGTGTAGAACAGTTAGTGTGCTGTCGAGCAGACGTTGGCCAATAGAACATTGTTTCTAGGAACATTTTCTGCATCCTGTGGTACTGAGAAACTTTATTATCGTTTCTAGAAGTTCTTTTGATTGAGAGTGAGTGTGCTAGTGGGCTTAAGTTCATTATTCATGTATTTAATTAATAGTAGATATATTTTGATTAGCTTTCTCTGTGTTGCTGTTTATTTCCAACTATTTTTGCAGTTTGGTCGCCTGGTAAAACATCAGATATCGCCGTTCTTGTCTGCAAACAATATACCATTGATTGTTCAGCTTTCATAAGAAAGTAGGCTTTTTTATTAACCAAACAAACCACAATTAAACAATTTTCTATTTTTTTTCAAAAGACGAAAGTTATGCTAACCGCGATTCCGTATTAAAATCTATCTGACTACATGTTATCAGTTAGTGATAATGATACGGACATGCCTCATTCGTATTGGATTCCGAATTTTCGCAAGAACCCTTATAAGTGAGAAAGTATCATCTCGCGCTCTACCAAATGCTCCACCAAACCATTATTCTTATTACCATAAAATTATGAGACTGTATCTTCAAGAAGTGAAATAAACTTAAGGAATGCCTTCGTTTTATGACAGTTTTTGAAGAACGGTTTATATATATTAGCCAAGATGAGTTATGCTGCTGATGAAATTGTTAAAATAACGGAGTTCCTGGTGTACAATATGTTTGCAAAGTGATCGAGTATCCAACAGGCTGTCAAGGTTTCCGTCGTGAAATACGTTATTGGAAGCAAATACTTTGTTGTTGCAGTGGTATTCAAGTAACGATGAAAATAAAATGTCAGCACTGATATTCTACGAAAAAAGATTTTGGTATGTACAAATGTATATCTTGCTAGAAACTGTGCTTGTTAACCATGATGATACATTTTTAGTTAAATTATTCATTAACTTTCAGCATGCCAACGAATAACTTATTGCGACAAGACGCTGTGTAACAGTTTGTCAGACCGATGGTGCACACGGTGTAGAGATGCTGACCTTTATACCTTTATAAATTGGATAATTGGAAATTGGAACATTTATATTAGACTGTTAAATACAGCAGGTTTGATAATAAAGGGTTAACAAAAATCATTATCTAATACGAAATTCTTCAAATGTATAACAACACTAAATGAAAATGTTATCTATCTAAAAATAACGATTATCCTTTGGCGTTTTTTTTTTTTTTTTTTTTTAAATTTCAATTATGAGCAACCATAGATGCTAGTCCTAATTGATTATATACAATTTGTTTATTTTCAAACGAACCATAATGTGGAAAAAGCGGGGGGTTTTTTGTCATGTGCATTTTTCAGGAACCTTATCCTGGGAAAAACCGTTGGTGCTGACCAGGCCATATGTAAAACAATACTAACACTGTTGCAAATATAACACTTTCATGCCTGCCCTTTCACTGTTAATCACACGCCACCGATAATATCAAGCATACTGACTACATATAATATACCACGACTTACGTACCCTTCAGAGAGTATACATTCACCAAGGTCAACATCACGTGGGAGGTCCAGGATGCTGAAAGTTATTCTACAGAGTGTTCGTGTGTCATGGGTACGTTTTATCAAAGTGTATTAGCAATTCACAATTGAGGCATTTTAAAACAACGATGATAGAAAGCAGGCACTTGCTTTTTCTTTACTTACGTTACTTTTTTCATATACACTTCAACGATTAAACTCCTAAATACTTTTGATCAAAACGATACTTGTTCGCTTTATTAAGTGTGTGTTTTATTTTTTCAGTCAAAAGTGTCAATTATACAGTCATTGACGAAGTTGAACTACAACCGTCGCTCAACCAATTGTAAACAACACATCTTTGCTTAACGCATGGTACAATGATAACGGCGTTCATAACATGCTTAAATGATGCAAAACCGAAGCATGCTTTATCTGTTAGGCCGAAACGAATTGCCGAATGTGGACAAGGCTAATATATTCTTTGACACTTTAGCCGGGACGTCTTTTGGAGTTCCAGTTTCTCGTCCTAGTTCACCCTTAGTGTTTTCCTGGGGAGGTGTAGATGACTCTTATGGAATTAAGGGCTACACGTATCGTATCCTGCAGGGTGACAAAGTGACCAGGGGCTGGGAGGACACAGAGATGCGGACCTATGTATCGGTAGAGGACGTTAGTTTGACAGACAACCGTCGGTATACCGTGGAGATCACGGCATGTACCTTTGACGGAGTCTACAGCGACGCCTTCAACGCCTCTGTTCTCGTCCTTGAGGAGGCCCCTTCTCTTACAGGTACGGTTGTATGACGAAGCCAACAGTAACCTATTTTGTCGATACCTGCATTGTATGGACATATGAATTGTTTCTAAATACCCAGATACTATCGAGCACACTGGTACTATACTATGTTATTACAGATTATATATGAGGTTGTTATTTAAATCTTTCACACATATTATTGCTTGACTATGGATGCATGACGTTCCTGTAAGCGCATCGTCGGGGAACCGTTCATCGTTTGCATTGCACCGTTTTAGTGTATCGCATCGCATCAAACGCATCTATCGACTGCGTCGCTTGTTTCGACGATTGAATCAAATAATTTCCGATCGTATTATCAGTCAATTAAACGATGAAGCACAATGATAACTTCCCTATAATATAAGATCTATTGACATTTTAGATAATACGAATTGTATATTTGCAGAAAATTTATAACTTTTTTTTGTACAGAAATTCTCAAACAATTGCATATTACTTGATGCAGTCTTTGAAATAAACATGACTGTGTCACAATACTTTGCCTCTTGCATACATATCTGTTTTCAAGTTTGCGCTATTTAACCGAACCATAGTCTAATATATCCTAGGATAGGATCGAAATCAAACCAATCATTAATTTTGTTAGGAAGACGATCATGTTAGAAGACAAGGAAGACAGTATTGTTAGAATGGAAATGTTTGCTGTGTGTAAATTTTCGCGTTTTATTGTGTTCGTTCAATAAATCAGCGCGAAAACATCCTCACGCTAATATATATTTATAGATTATATAGAATAAAGGTATACCCGATATTCCATCTCTTACAGTTATTTGATAATTTAAATCACCATTTGAAATATACTCACAAATCAACATCTAACAACCACAATTGCAATTCAAGACAGTATCGAAGCTTATGTTATAAAGATAAAATAGCGTGTTTTGATAGATTTAGGATTTACTATTGCATATTTCTGGTTTAACCCGTCAGTTTGACATGTAAATATTGCACAGGTGCATAACATCTTCAGGTTCTGTAAATATTCATTAACATTTATTAAAGATTTTAATGTGAAATCCTGTCAAAACGAAGTGTTTTTCATACTTTAAAATACATGTACGTTTGTTCGAATTCAGACTATCATTCTACAGTGACTACGCGGGGAAACACTTTGGAAATTGTCTGGAGTGGTGTGTTTGCAGTAAAGCCCGATCTTCTGCCTGCATACGTCATAAACCTTGGCTCAGAAGAGGGACTAGCTGACATCGTACATCGTGAGAAAGCGTACAGCGAAAGTGACCTATTTACCATCCTTACATGTACATATCCGACGGGGCGTTGTCTGTATATCGCGGAAAACTGTCTCCTCCCTAAAACTCGGATTTTATTTTCCACAGTGCAAATCCATATATATTGCTAGACTAGGACGTCAAATCTTCAATAATTTTCACACTTTCTTCCAGCTTGATGTACTGTGTTTTTTTTCTCTTTTCTACATGTATCAAAAGATCTATATCATAAATAAATGTATCATAAATGTTATGTATCTTTCAGAAAAAAATATGCTGCTGATGGCAAACACGTATCAACTATTTGTTATAATTAAAACGTGTATGTGTACCCCAATGCATTGTTTTATTGTGTCATTTGCAAGGATGACAATGAGTATATTTATCACATAACTGACCCATTTGATGATGTCATACAGCCATTTCATAAATATGGTAACACATGTACACACGTGTAATAGAAACTAAAGGTGCTGCGATTGGTATAAACCGTGGAAACAATACCCTACCTTACTACATTTGTGCATGTACTACTTTTATTGAACTGCTTTTATTGTTATCCATTTAAATGTTGTTGGTTGTTTTTTTGCTATTAAATCCAAATTAAATAATTTATTATATAATGTATTATTCTAGGATCGGAGTACTATTGTTTTGACCTAGATCTGTTTAGACAGCTTATAACACATAATTCAAATTAGGAATGTTATCTGAATAGGATCTGACATTCGTGTCCATGTTATATTGTACTATTAAACTCGTTCACCATATTCAATTTGACATGGACACTCATGTAAGATCATCTATATATGACATAAAAACAGTAAATGACAAAAGTAAAAGAAATTATACATTTAGTGTAACGTAAACACGTCTGATTTTTAACCCCGATTTTTTTTATCAAACATTCATACATATCTGGTACAATTTGTAACCCACTTGGAAGATATTGAATGAATAAATCGCATTAAATTGTATTGTCAATAATTAAATAGATTCTTTTACAATAAATAGAACGATTCAAGGTTTTAACATCTGAAACGATTAATAACCACCCAACAAACATAATATTTACATTGTGACAGACAATTTGCTTGAGTAGAATCCGATGAGATCAAAGTTGTTTAACAACTATATATCTTTGTGCATTAAGCTTCTTGTCAATAAAATAAATATTAACATACTTCAGTGCGCTTCTATATAAGTAGATTAAAGACCCAATTTGTTATCCATGCAAGTGAAATTTCTTTAACGCCAATATTTGAACTGCTGAAGTGGAATCTGATCAGATCAAAGGTGTTTAACAACCATATATCTTTTACCTGACACCAATCAAACAGCTAGCCGCGTGCCTTCAATTTTGCTATGACATATCCCAGGGGTGCAGAGAGCAAAATTGAGCGTAACCCCTGTATATCGAGTATGAATTTATGTAATATACATTTAAATTTAAGTAAATAAAAAAATAATACTAAAAAGGCATGTAAATGACGTTGCGATTCATCTATCAGAACTAAAATTTTCCAAAGTACGCCACATATCGGAGCAAGGACCAATATATTCGCATTTGAATTAGAGTCTCTTAGATACAATCTTAAATTAATCATGACATTAAGTGAGTTGTTATATATCAAAAAGCACCAATAATGTCTACATATCTGACACTTGTCGACTTTGATCTTGTTAAATATGTTTGGAGATACTGTATGTTCTTGAATCTATTGTTTTGTAAACATAGAGGCCATAAATAGTTATATAAATGACACATTTAAGTGCTAGACTGTTTAAAGTGTGTAGATATATGCCGTTCTTTAATGTTTAAGAACCATGTCCTCAAAACTCAAAAAGTGTTTAATGCAGCAGTTATAATTCATAACATTGCAATAAAAAGACATCTGTGGTTCGTGTTTGTGGGGAAAAGGGCAAGGTTTAAAATGCATGCAAGGTATGTATAGATGTGTATCATTTTTTTTAAAGATCCTTTCATTAATATACTCATTAGAATATGCTTCGATGATCTGATGAAAATAATTAAGAATTTTTATTGAAAACTGAATAAAATATTGTATAGCCCTTTCACTAATTTTCTCAAATTAAAACTGATCTTTAAAATTGCCGTAATATTTGGATTTACCAAAACAGCAAACCACTCATTGGTTAAAACTTAACTTCAACGAATCATGTTTTTACTAAAAGCAAAAAAAGGAAAACAAAACAAAAGAAAAACAAACAAATAACAAACAAACAAACAACTTGTTCCATCTTATAAAAAAATCGTCCATATTCATCTGGACCTGTCCCAACACTTCTGTTTATAGGTGATGAATGGAGATTAGTTAGACTGTGCGTTTAAACAGAAATAGTATGACGTGATAATCATCGGCGTGCTTATGTTGATCGCTCTATATAGTGTTAAGGTGTACGATCAACGTATTATTTAGCACGTGTGCTATTTCTAGTTATATTATGTAAACGTCAATAATTACAAATACATTCCAGGTTACATTTTTATTAAAGCAACAATTAAAAATGATTACAGTTATTGAACTTTTTAATAGACTTGCAAAATATCCGGCTCCATGAAACGAATTCATATCATCATTTCATTGGGTAGGTAATATAGCATATAGGACGACTAGTGTGTTTTAGTATTGTTTAAAACCAAATGCCAACTTTGGATTCTTGTCTTTGGATTCTTGTCTTTGGATTCCTGTCCAGATGCAGTAATCTCAATTTGCTTCTGTTTTGTTTGTCACTGCATTGCAACGTTGACAAAATAAAGTTACATAACACGCTAAACAACACATGTGGACTCATTGATTTCATTGCTACTACACATTGGGGCCGCGACAGTCAGTGGCCATACCCCTATCCTTAGGTAGGAACACTTTGTATGATCTCTCATAAATTTAACAATGACCTTTTTAACAAAGTTCTGGAGCATGACAGCAAATCTACCTGCACACAAACTATATGGAGCTACAACACCAATTACATAGTTCTAAAGCACACCAAGTGCTGTCCCGGGCTATCACAGGCCCCACCTACCGAAGCCTTTCCTGGCCTCTCTCCCAAGAGGCTCACATTCTCGAACCTCGAATCCGGACTCTCCACTCTACACTCCGACTCCTAACTCTGGGACACCTTCTTAAATCTTCCCCAAGTACTTTTAACAATCTATACATCATAAACTATTCATGATTCCAGTACCAACCATTGTACATATATAATAAGGCACGTGCGTCAATTTAATCTAACTTCTAATCTAACTTTCCCTAACCAAAACAACAATACTTAGATGTACCATATGTCAATGACAGTTACCCCTGTCTTATTTTGTTACAATAGCTCAATTAGTTAGAAAGCCATTTGTTACTTAATCTTAATTTGTTTTTCTTAAAAGTTCAGCAAGGTATGATGTTTTCTTTTCGGAATTGATTCATCAAAGTTATAGCCATGCCATGAAGAGGTTTTCACTAGATGGTTACATTTTTTGCAAAGGGGTCTTTAAAATTATGTACAAATTATAGCGTTAATATTATTCTCATTCATACAATTCAGGCGACGATCTATTACGATGGTGAATTAAATTGATACTACATTTAAACCATCCTGAATTGTATGAAAAGAAACAATGCAACATTGAATTAAAGTTATAGCAAATCGTCTTTTACCAACCTATGTAGTAATAATATATTTGTCATTAATCCGAAGTTCGAGGTAGACTTAATTACCTCTGATTGGCTAATCTATTCTTATAAAATTGAAACCAGTTATTTTCTGAAGTCCGTGTTGCAAACGACTCATAGATTTGCTTGCCATGTAGGCTAAGTCAATGTTCAATTTGAGCTTTTAAGGTTGGTGGTCTAAAACATTCGTCTTAACTTTATAATTTAACACAGTTCAAAAATATGCATATTATCCTAGCAACGGAAAACGGTGAGATGCAAGGGTTTACCAAAGCGAGTGGAAATAAAATCTTTTTTCGAAAGGTAATTTCAAACATAATTACCTCAATCGCTCTCTCATACTTAAACTTACAAGATACAAGATGCGAGAATGTATGATTACAATCACAGAAAGGTAATTTACAATGGATAGTCAAATTACAAACAAATATCACAAAGGCAATTGAACAAGTTACTTTTTGGCAAAATATATTTAGTTTAACATATAATATAACGTATAATTTTTATTTCTTGTTATGTTGAATATTATATATATGTCGGTGTATTTTGTATTAAACTGTACCATATTTTTGTGTTATTCAAAGGTTATTACATGGCTTATTTAAATAACAAAACACTCCAGAGGTCATTTTTTATGCTTTATTACTTTGTAACAAAATATATACAAGCGAACAAAACTGTATATATGTAGAAAGTTATATTTTACAAATAACTTTACCACGCATAGCAACCATTTTTTCTATATAATATAGTATTATAGTTGACATTCGGTTTTTCAAATTGCAAAATGGTGTAGTCGAAATTGCATTACCGGTCGACCGAAGCAATATTCGAAAAGTCCAAGGTATGGTCAATAGTTAGATAGACTATTTTGCAATAAATAGAACGATTCAAGGTTGTAATGTAATATACGATTAGTAATCACCTCACAGACATGACATCTGTAATTGCAACAGACGGTCTGCTGAGTGGAATGCGATAAGATCGAAGTTGTTAAAACCTATATATCTTCGTGATTTAAGCTTATTGTAGATACAATAAATATGCATGCACTTCAGTACGCGTCTATATAGGTAGATCAAAGACTACTTATATACTGTATTGTGTTTGCACTATTTAAAATCCAATACCTAAAACTTGAACGTGTGAAGTATAATTGATGTTATATATCAAAGTTTAAATAACTAAGAAATACCCCTAAACAAGCATGTTCACGACGCTGTGACTCGCCTCTGAAGACGATATCCATGCAAGGTACGTATCTGTTACACCAATATTTGAATAGCCGTTTAAATGATATAATAAATCAAATGTATTTAGTCAAAAATGATAATTGCGTTTGGTGTAATAATTAAGATACATAATAAATACCAGAATACTTGAAGGGAGATAATTTGGTGTTTTCTTTAACTTATATTGGTTATTTTAAAAGAATCGTTCTTCAATTTACAGAACGTTCACAAATGAATAAGCAACTAATCAACGAAACCAATAAATCAACAAATGGCTTGTTCTAAAATACAAAACAGATACGTTGTACTATTATGAGAAGCATAAAAGTAAATTATTAAATTTCAGAAATCATAATGAAATGATAATCGATTATCAAATATTAATACTTCACATCTGATAGTTTCTCTTTTTATAGATTATTTTCAAAAATGCGCATTTAATAGAAGTTTAATTAATTAACACGAGTTTTCAATTTGATGTGTTTTGTTTGGAATCAGATTCGCTGCCTTGTAAGGCACAGGAGAAAAAATCTGTGTATCGATACAAGTGCGTTAAAATCAATTAAATTCAATTTGAAACCTTTTTTTGCGAAAGACATCACATGTTTAAACTAAATTGAACCACTGAGACAGCATGATGGGATTCAGAACCTGACAGCGCGGTACCATTAAGTTTGATGTTATGAATTTGGCAAGTCCGATAAAATATACATGTTCAACGGAGTTAAGTTTTAGCACAATTCGAATTAAAAATAGGGCATAATTGTTCAATGAAAAGTTGATAATTCGTCAGAACTCTAACTAACTACATCTTTGAAAAAGTAAGACACACAAACGTTTATAAACATAAATATACCTTTATATTTTTTATTACATCAACACAAGCAAAAAACCCATAAACAATGTCAATTGAAAGAAAATACAATAACAAAACATTAAAAACCATATGTGCGTATTCAGACACATTTTTTTGTTCGGGATCTGAAAGACTTACTTATGATGGGGTACGTTCACATTTATAAACATTAATTGATTATACCAATATGTCATATGTACATATGAGTATTCTGCTTTTGTTTAGGCTGATTTTCATTTTATTTTCTATTTAAAGAATTGTTACAATATCTTTTTCGTTTGGCTCCCTATTGATATGGATTTTCGTTACGACTTGTAAGTATAGGATAAGAAAGGCAAACCGCCTATATTTTCCTTTTAGTGACGGAGCCTATTTGTTAGTAACCTATGAATGCCGAATAATGTAATATTTCTTTATACAGCCATTGTTATAAATCTATCAGAATTAAAATGTTCCAAAGTACGCCACATATAGGAAAAAGTACCAATGTAATCTCATTAGACTTATGGTCTCTTAAATTTAATCTTAAATACATCATGACATTAGGTATTTGTTATTTATCAAAAAGCACCTATAATATCTACATATCTGACACTTGTCGACTTTGATCATGTTAGACATGTTTTTTGCATCTGTTTTTGTTGTAAACAGAAAGGCCGTAAATCGTTAGATAAATGACATATTTAAGTGCTGTAAAGTGTGTAAATATATACCATACTTTAGCTACGAACCATGTCCTCAAAACTTCAAAACAGTTGAATACATAATTCAAAATTATTGTTAAGACGGAGCCTATTTTTTAGTAACCTATAGCTATGAATGCCGAATAATGTAAAATTTCTTTATACAGCTATTGTTATAAATCTATCAAAACTAAAATGTTCCAAAGTACGCCACATATCGGAAAAAGTACCAATTTAATCACATTAGAGTTATAGTCGCTTCAATTTAATCTTAAATAAATCATGATAATAAGTAAGTTGTTATATATCAAAAAGCACCAATAATATCTACATATCTGACACTGGTCGACTTTGATCATTTTAGACATGTTTGGAGATACTGGATTTTCTTGCATCTGTTTTTGTTGTAAACAGAATGGCCATAAATCGTTAGATAAATGACAAATTTAAGTGCTGTAAAGTGTGTAAATATATACCATACTTAAGCTACGAACCATGTCCTCAAAACTTCAAAGTGTTGAAATACAACAGTTGTAATTCATCACATTGCAAAAAAAAAACGAAAGAAAGACTCTAATATAAGTTTTGATAAGTCACTGTGATTCGTGTTTGTGGGAACAGGACGAGGTTTAAAATCCATGCAAGGTATGTATAGATGTGTATCAGTTTTGAAGTTATATTTACTTAATATACTCATTAAAATATGCTTCGATGATCTGATGAAAATATTTAAGAAATTTTATTGAAATCTGAATAAAATATTATATTGCATTTCCTCAAAAACAATTACTCATCTTCAAAATTGCAAAAATAATTGGCTTACCAACACAACAAAACATACTTTCGAACATTTGTTTGTGGTCCGGTTAAAACTTAACTTCAACAAATTGAGTTTTTACGCAAAAGAGAAAAACTAAATAAAAAAAGCAAAAAAAAATGTGTGTTCGAACTAGTGAATACAATGCAATTAGAGCCACCGTTTAGTTTGACGGTTTTCTCGGTTTTGAACGTTAAATTATTCCCTATTCATGCATGCACAGGTTCCTTACTTAGTTTCTTCGAATACGCATAGTTGTGTTGCAAAGATTGCCCTTGTTATATATATTCGTCTAGAAAGACAGAACAGTATATTTCTGTTTGTGATGACATCAGCTGAAGTCTACATGCTGGTGCGCATCTGTAGGTATTTATCAAATATCCAGTATGCATTTATTTTCTAGGATATTTGGCCTATGCAAGCATTGTTACGCCGTATTCTAAGTTAATTTGAAGAGACATGTTCAGATGTTTGATTGTGTTCGTGGTGTTAATAAATCATCTCTTATCTTGTTCTATCTTATAAAACAATCGTCCATATACCTTTCCCAACACTTCTGTTGATAGGTTATTTAGACAGTTAGTTGAAAAAAAGGACGTCATAATCTTTGGCGTAATTATGTTGATTGCTCTATATGGTGTTAAGATAAAACCTTCACTTAGGATTTATTCGACTTATTGTACTATTTCTATTTATATTATGTAACCGTCAATTATTACAGGTGCATTCCACATACCATTTTTATGAAAACAAAAATTTTAAAAAAAGTATAATAATAATATTTGAACTTTTTAATGGACTTGCACAATATTTAAACATCCGGCTCCATGAAACGTATGCATATAATCATTTCATTGGATAGTTAATGGATATGACGACTAGTGTGTCTTAGTATTGTGTAGAAACCAAAGGCCAACTTTGGATTCTTGTCTATGGATCCCTGTCCAGATGCAGGAAAATACTAGCTAATTTTACTGTAGTTCTTCATGAATACAGTAATCTCAATTTGCTTTTGTTTTGTATGTCTCTGAATTGCAGCGTGAAAAAATAGCTCAGTAACTGAAAGCGCCAGTTGTTCTTCAATCTTAATGATTTTTTAAGTTCCGCAAGGTATGGTGTTTTCTGTTCGGAATCGATTCATCAAAGCTATAGCAATGCAAGGAGGAGGTTTTCACTGCATAGTTACATTTTAAGCAAAGGGATATTTACAAATATGTGTATAGTGTTAATATTATTCTCATTCACGCAATTCAGACGACGATTTATTACGATGGTGAAATAAATTGATACTATCTTCAAACCATTCTTAATTTTATGAATAGAAACGGTGCAACATTCCATTAAAGTTCTAGCTAATCGACTTAAATAAACCTTTGTACAAAAAAATGTAGTAATAATCTATATGACATAAATCCGAAGTTCAAGGTAGACCTTACTGCCTCTGATTGGTTGATATAATCTGATAACACTATAACAAAGTTTTTTGTCTGAAGTCCGCGTTGCAAACGGCTCATCGTTTTACTTGCCATGTTGGCTAAGTCAAGGTCCAATGTGAGCTTTTAAGGATGATGGCCTAACATAACTCGTCTTAACTACATCATTTGACACAGTTCAAAACATTACATATAACAACTATTTCTTCCGACACATCTTGATTTTCAGATAAAGACGGTGAATTTAGGTCCGCCAACCTGGTACTGTAAAGATGTTTTATTTATGTAAATTTATAAACTATTCTGAGATACATGTATATAATTCAACGTGTAGTATGACATTGAAAAAAAGGTAGTAAGAGGTGGAAAGAATTATAAAGTTCCCATATATTACAATGGGTGCAGCAGATTTATTTTGGTGACTCGTGTGCCCCAATTTGGGGGCACAAAAAGAAATCACCAATTTTGCAGTGGTTCCCACCTTAGTTGCCTCTTATGATCGTGCAGTGGGTAAGAATAGGTGTATTTTTTTTCGATCTGTGACCAGGGCGTAAAGTGTAAAGTGATGTAAACCATATGCCAAAGTGCTGACAGCTAAAGTAAACACTCACGTTTAATGTGTTAGCAAGAAACAAGAAGTAGAATTAGAATTGACAACACACAATATAATATACAATTAAATATCGCTAGGACATAGCGTCATGGCTAGACAATTTTATTAGCAATGTACCTATAAGAATATTATAAGAAATGAAACAAAGAGATTTGTTTTATCGCCCCAGTATTTTCACCTCCTAAAAGACAACAACAAAACACAGGGAGGGATGACGTCAAGATACATTTTGACATCACAATGCAATCAACTGAATACACAGTAGAAACATAAAACAGTTATCTTATCAAACAGGTTTTTTTTTAGATATAGCTAAACCAAATATCGAGACACAGGGGTCGAAGTGAGTGTGGGGATGGATATCTCAAGACTTGGGGGGCGAAGTGAGCGAAAGAGATTGAGAGGTGTTACATTATTCATAACTTTTTTAACATTTTGTTCATAACTTCTTCTTGTATTTGGGCATGCATCTATACAAACATAATAACAATAATGTTATCTGAATACAAATGAACTTTTGTACTTACTTTTACTTTTTTGTATACATCAAGTACGTGTTTCTCGCTATCTTACCGTGTTCAAAACATGTATGTTATCTTCAAGTGTTTTCATCAAGTTAAAAACAGTCTAAAATGCTGTAATATATAAATAAAACAAAGGCATGCAAATTAAAGTATGTTAGTTTTGATTAATGTAATGGGATATATTATCACCCCCTGAATAACATCTTATATATTAGGCATTGCATATGTTAGTAGAATATATATACACTACTGTGATAGCCCAGCTATAGTTCAGCTGCGTAGGTATTTGATATGCTGCACTTATATGACAGATTTTAAGACTATACATTAGTTTAAATCCTGTTGCACTGTAAATAGCAGTTTGCTAATAAATGAAATAAATAAATATACAACATTTGATATAGCGCTCTATCTAGCTAACATAAGCCACTCTAAAGCGCTTGACAGTACATAGATATACAATTAATATAATTAGCATATACATTAATCAATTCAATTTTGAGGTATACGCAGGAGTTGCCTTATCAGGCGCTAACTACATGTCATATGCCACCTGGCTAATATCTCCCTTTGTGTGTATGCGTGAGTGTGTGCTGGAGATGTAATGCGTTCTGTTTGTAGTTGTACCGTACTTCCAACGTCATCATTTATCGTGCCACCTCACTTGAACGCTACAGCACATATACCACACCATCCACCCCAAACCAGTTTATAATCCACCTGGAATGTTGGAGTTGTGTGGGCAGGAGAAAAGCACTTTCTCTGAATATCCATGCGTACGACGACTTTGGGGATCGAACCACGGCCGCCTGCGGGGAAGGCCGGAGTGTTAACTACTCCACCATCCGCCCTAATTAGCAAGCGTTTAACTACATTAATAGATTCGGACAATGCAAGTTCAATTGCCAGGGGTTGAAAAAGAACACTAATAATTACTGGACTAGGAGGCAAGTACACTGTGCATAGAAACATTCTTATCATAGACATTAGGATCTCCTCAAGATAAATATGGCAGGTGTTTGTCAGTGGGCGGTAATACATCACATCATGTTAGCCAACATATCAATCGAAGCTGTACAAGAAAACAATTTTTGTATGCGCACCCATTATTTCGATCATTTATTATTGCACTGTAGAAGGTTCTGAACTTGATGAACGCACAGGCAGGCACAATTCAAGTTTGTTTTCCACAGAAAGATAGCAAGGTATACTTACTTGGTGTATATCAAAATCTAAGCATTCAGAAACATTTGTTTTTATTGTGGTCTTATTTATCACAGTGTTAGATGCATGTCCAAATAAACATAGTTCTTGTTTGGCTTTTTGCCATTATAAATAAAAATGTTTACAAAATAACAAAAATGTGAAGAAGTTAATCCACGATACCAAACTTGGTAAGATGATTGTATATTTCTAATGTATATTAGGCATAAAATAACGAGTCTCGTTGACATAATTAAACCGATATATGATAAGGACATAGTGACCAACTATGTGCTAGTTTTTTCGGTCAGTTTTTGAATTGGCAGCTTTAGTGTTACATAATACATCCAAGCTATGGAGAACATTTCGAAAAAAATACACTTTTAGTCAACGAGAGATCTTTCGTGATTTTTTCTCTCACTTTCTCATCTCGGAATAGTCTTAGATACCTTAATTTCATATCATGACGCCAAGGTATGTTGATAGCCACCAGACGACTCAAAGTGGCACATCTCCCTTGTCAAATTTCCTAGGCAATATGTCCCTTTATCAAGACAGCAACAGGAACAACAAAACATAACACAGAGCTCAACAGTATTTTTAAACAGAAACGATATTACATCACAAGATACATAACAAAAATCAGTTATACTTCGACTAACTGGTAACCAAAGGCTAATTACAGCGAGGATTTCATCTTGAAATGGTGAAATCTTAAATTCAAGTGAATTTATTACACGATGATCAGCTTAGAAATTTCCAAAGCACAAAATCACGTTTAAATAAATTACTCGTCCAAAAAACAGTAAGAGCCTTACAAACTAGAATACAATAAACAATGACAAGATAAAGAACTTGACATTTAGTTGAAAAAAATTGTAAATTGGGACATTTATTGTATAGGTGAGTTTATTAAAGGGTAGTAAAGATAATTTATGAAGGGATACCCACATAAGTCACCTCAAGGAAATCATATACGGAGCACAGTCAGCGAGCATGCAATCCCTATAATAAGTACAAGTTCAAAAAATTCATATATATCACAGAAGGGAATATATACAAGAAGACAAAATAAAATAGTAGATCAAGTTTTCTAGTGCTTTATATTTGTTTTATGGTAAGCAATAGGTTTTACTTTGTTGTTTACACATCAAAGCAGTGGAAACTAATATGCACAAATTGGACAGACCATTTTCCATTCATGCAAAGTTGGTAAATTCTGTAGCTGGTCGCAAAGTAATCTATAGGTTTTGGGTTTGGGTTGGTATTACAATAGACCCGCCCTCAAGCAAGTTTTACTCTGTCAGTTTCATTCATATATATCCTTTAGATAATACGCATCCCAACAAATATTTGTTTGTTCTATTTGTGTCCTTACTGTCGTTATTGCCTTAGACAAACTAAAAAGAGTAAATACACATGTATCAATCATTACCTAATTGTGTTTTACATAAAGTGCAACAAATTGTTTTATATATTTTTATCTTTCAAATGCATTTTCTCTTCCACGTCACATATCGCCAAATTCTAAAAATTGTAGTTAGTTCAAAAGGACATTTGTGAAAATTGTGCACACATGTTATTGTTGTGAAACATATAATTAAATTACATGTGGTTGATTTTGCCTGGAAAGCTCGAGGAATGTTATTCATATTCTAACACCTGATCATCCAATCCTTTGTTTCTTCAAAACCTAACTGGATACGTAAATGTATCAATAATTTATATCCAGGATATGTTCTTACTAATCAATAGCTATACAAGTCCGATAATTCCGAATGGCAAATTGGCGTGATTTGTACTCAGTATATAATAAAACGGGAGCGCTAACGTTAATCATGAGTTTTCAATGACCGATAACAGACGGGCCCGGAAAAGGTGTGCCTGGCACTGCACCCAAAGGAATCGACCAAGGCAATATCCTGTAGTAATAAGGTACATTGATGTAACTAGGGAGTATATAGGTTCCTTTTATAGTAACACTTGTCTTGCTATTTCAGATCCGACTGATCCCGAGTTGAATGATGAAAAGAGCTACAGCGTTTTATGTTCTTCTCTTTTACTTTCCTTTACTGATATCAGGTAAGATGAAACATTTTGTTGGTAACGACATCTACAGTTGTGAGATCGCACAATGTTACACAATTTGAGGTGCGCACACGAAGACAAACTGTGCGATAAGAGCTTGCGCACAACTGATAGATGATCCTGTAGTTGTTCGATAGGTATCGTGGTTGCTATTTTTTAAGGGATGGCCTGTTCATAAATATAATTTGGTTTGTAAACCTAAGGTTTTCCCTTTTTAAGTATGAGGACATTTTCAGCCAGATTTACAGGGTTTTCTATTTATCTAATAGCAATGGACGTACCTATTTTTTTAAAAACAACCTCAAATTTAATCCATATGGTCATATGCATGTACTTTATGTGCATTATAAACAGAGACTGTCAAGCCTTCCGGATTGTTTTCCTTCCACCACTCGTTCAGCCGATCTTGTCATATTGTACATATGTGACCGTTTTAAGGCACAACAGGACGAGCGATTATTAAATAGTCAGTTTTTGTGCACACTGTGTGCGATGTGTGGACGGTGTGCGCTCAATGTAAATATAAACTTACAATTCTTATGAAACAAGTTATTTCAACTTGAATTAATCACTCTTGTTCGCCCGGATATTAGCGTGCGAGGGTTTTATGTGGGAGAAACCGGAGTATCCGGAGAAAACTCACGTGGTTCGACAAGTGACACAATACAGGATATGTAGCAGTGTTTTCAGTTATATCAAATATATTTCAAGAGAGTGGCTAATATTTTGATATCTTTCACGAGTGCGCACACAATTATTTCTGTGGCTAATATTTTGATATGCGCACTCGTGAAATATAAATCAAAATATTAACCACGCTCGTGAAATATATTTGTTATTACTGAAGATACTGTTAGATATATTGTTTATTACATTTTATTTACGAAACCTACCCCGGAACGCAAAACGACACATCAACTTACAATACTTGATCTGGATACTTGTACCACTAGCATGTCTAAACAACCTTACGCGACAAAAAAATACCCTCTCTGCAAACAAAACAATAAATGTATAAACTCATAATTAAATGACTTTAGTTACTTAATTTTACTAAATAGGCACTTAAGTTCATATCTTTAATAAAGTATGGCAGATTACTATCATAATTTAATTATTTAGAAAAAGTCCCGTCATATCAACTCAGATCACTACGCATTGTTGATAAGGGCCGAATTTTTAATGGAGGGAGTGGGGGAAATGCAGTATTATTTTGTCACCACTGATGATAAAATGTCTACGCCACTTATGTAATTTAAACTTATGACCCTGGTTATGTTATACTTTCTGCAAATCGTTTGGTCTAACTTTGCACTTAAGAGACGCTGAAACGCTTCATTTTACATTAATTTTCTCCGATCAAATACTTAGAATTGCTGACCAACATAGTCTGCTGGCTTTCATGAAAATGAAAGTTACCTGTGGAATTAAACTTTGTGTTTCCCACCAGAAAATGGTTCCCCCATGACAGGCAACAGATAATTATTCTCAGACGGATTTTTGAGGCCTGCCTATCGTGAAGCTAGCCAAAGCTATCCAGGCTTTTACCAAGTGGGCCACTTACATGTATAATTTTTCCCATGGTAGTTTGTTATCAATGTTTTGACAGCAAAAGTGATGTTTTTCACTAGTCAAAAACATCACTTTTAAAGAATGAATGATTTTCCATATTGCATATGCAAAAATGTAATAGATAATTTTTCGCGTCCGATCGAGGAATACTCCGACCGCCTTGGTAAAAGGCAAGTGCGCTATCCACTTCGCCACCAGAACACCCGATGTCCACACGATGTATGCATGTTGTGCGTATGGTCATTATGGTTCGTTGTTCGATCACACAACTGTACCATTTATGTTGTAATATTAATTTCATACTCATATCGAGAACGTTACTACGATTACCAATTTCATTTGTTTTCATTATTGTATTGTTTCATCGTTTTGTATTAATATAGTGTTTGCATCAGATATATTTGTTTACACTTTTAGGTGTGAGGTTAAATGTCAAAATAAAAACTGGAACACAAATTGGTGCTGGAACTGTCGCTAGAGTAAAAATTGATGTAGTTGGAACAGCCGGCAGTACGAATGGCGTGACACTCGGCAACGACTTTCAAAATGGACGCACGGAATATAAAGACGTGTATTTAAATGTTGGGAGAATAAAACGTATTGTCGTTTATCATAATAATGCAGGGATTTTGCCTGAGTGGAGATTGGATTATGTATGTTTATCTAAGTGTTACTTGACATTTCTTTTGTATGAGTATACTGTTGATATCTAATACCTTATTTATTCTTGGAATCTCTGAGGGAGTAAAAGTATATATCTTTCTTGCAGTAATTAAGGTACTTAATTTGTAAATAAATATTGGAAAACGTATAAACCCTTATATTTTTAACTGTGAAAAGGTAAATAAAATACCTATCCTGGTGGATTAAATCGAATAATATTAATTGTAGTATTCAAAATACAATGTACGTACATACATTTTTTATATATCTGTTAAATTTAATTTCATGTATGATTTTTTTTGTTTAAAAAGGTCAGAACAAGAAATAAAAAAATGTCATAATATGATTTTATGAAATATTGAATATAATTCTTTGTTAAAATTTGAGTTCATCCTGTGGGTGATATATGTAAATCGCAATCGTTATGAACATTGTTTAGTATGAACTGTTAATAATTTGCATTTTATATGAATAGATTCAAATAACGGATACAGCAACAAATTTAAAGTATACGTTTCACTGCGATTGCTGGTTGCGGAAAGGGGACAAAAAGAGGATCAATTCTAACGGTGAGTTTACCATTATTTTGTTCAACACCCATTGCGATAGCCAGGCTATGATCTTTATTATTATCATCATTTTCAGCCGATTTGGATAAAAAAACGTTTTACAACTAGGATTTGTTTTCTTCTTCATTTGTAAACTGTTCTTCAATTAATGGGATGTAATATTGAAAATTCAGTGTTAATAATGTATACTTTTCATGGAACATATGGAACCTGCTTTCAGCCTTTTTGCTCTTCAAGTTGATGATTATGATAAGATGTATTAAAAAATGTCCTTGGTTACAATATAGAATGTTACTTTTACAAACCTATCGACCACTGCCAAACTTCGCCGCCGGTGCAAGTTGAATGTCACATAGGGAGATGTACACAATGTGAAGATGGATATTATATCGACGGAAATGTCTGTACACGTGAGTACACATTTTAACGTTAATCCGGGTTCAGGGATTGAAACTACATAAACAAATCTGACCAACATGTTACATTAATAGTAAATATTAAGTTTATATTGTTCTATATCAAACAACGATAACTCCCATATGGTCGAAGTGATCATGTAATGCAGTGAACTGTTTTTTTTATAACAGCACCAATAGTCTAGCAATATATATATTTGTTTTTAAGTCAAAATAAGTAAATGTGTAGCTAATAAAATAATTGTATACGCATCTTTTTCCTTTCCCTGTAGTCTACATAAATATATGATTCGGAACCCTGTAGACATAGATTCTCATTCTTGTGATCTTCACTACAACTGATGAGTCCTAACTTGATGTAATGGCTATATGGTTCTATCAAATGGTGACACGGTAGTCCAGTGGTAGGACGCCGGTCCGGTGATCGAAGGGTTGCGGGTTCGAGTCACGGCACGGCACTGTGTTGTATCTTTGAGCAAGATACTTTACTCCGCTTCTTCCAGTTTACTCAGCTGTAAATGAGTACGTGGTTGGGCAGTGCTAGAATTGTAGAATGCTAGCTGTGAGCGCCGAAATGGCA